>APFE030016377.1:17063-45999 GCA_000404065.3 Pinus taeda | reverse complement strand
CAAGTAAATAAAATTAATAAGTAATACTAATAATATATAATAGTTATGATTATATTCCTTAATATCTAACAGGAAGAAATGAATAGAAAGAGCGACCTAATCATAAAAGAAGGGGAAGGACCAGAAAGAGACCCAAAACCAGAAGGATAAACCCTAACGCAAGCAAAGAGGAAGAACAGGGGGGGATAGGGAGCAAGAGAAACACTAGGACGAAAGGGCTGGGATCCTTATTATTTTATGGATGAGAAGTAATTGAGTCTTCATTTTAAGATAAGTGAAGTGCAACTTTATTGTTAGAGATGAAAAAAAATGTATAAATAAATCATAACAACTATGTATTTTGGTAGACTTTTGTTTCCTCTTAAACAATTTGTAGATATATAAAGTGAGGGTATCTATCGTTTCCTTTATATGCTTTCTCCCTTGTCACCTATGTCTACTATAAGTTTTTACAACATCCTTTTGTCCCCTTTGACCTTGGTCAACTCCAAGACATTATCCACAATTGTATACACGTCTACCTAGCTCTTATAGTGTTATAACCATATACATGTAATTTACAGAATTCATCTCAAAAGTAATTATATTTTTTGTTATTGTATTCATCACTTATATAATCATTCTCTCATGTTTATACACCTTCTTACATCAGGTTGTCTCTTCACTAGCTCTCACTTTTGTCATTGCATCTCACTTTACTAGACCTTTATTTCCTCCTTAACAATCTATACATATATAAGACAAATCCCACCCTAATCCATTTTTTTTAAAGAAATGAAATAATATACAAATTTGTAACTAAAACACAGAGATATTAAGAAACTTGGCTTATATTCATAAATGGAACATTTTGAAACTACCTCCCTACTACCTGCAAAATGAAATCAAACTACCTCAAATGGTGGTAGCTTATCTCTGAGAAACAATGTGATGAATATGTGTCCTTGTCGAACTATGTTACAATGAAGATCACAAACCTTTTTTATCATAAAGAAGAAATGAGAACATTAGACATCCAAAAATTTTATCATAAGAGATGAAGCACCAAAGATGTTTTGGCCTAGATGGGGTACGTTTCATGTCAACTTTGTGTGGCCATAACATTGCCATACAATCCTGATTTCGTGTGCATCATAGCCCATTAGAAAATTCTGTCAAAGAAGTACAATTTTTTATTGGAAATCATAGACTTTCACTTCCATTAGCCCATTTTACCAAAAAATGTCATTTAGGGCCTCAAAATAACTTCAAAGATTTGGGACGTAAAATCTTCCAAAAACAAATGTTTGCTGAAATAGAAAAAATGTGCTATGAACTAGTGAAATATGTGA
Source organism: Pinus taeda (assembly GCA_000404065.3). Classification (NCBI taxonomy): domain Eukaryota; kingdom Viridiplantae; phylum Streptophyta; class Pinopsida; order Pinales; family Pinaceae; genus Pinus; species Pinus taeda. The sequence goes on along the minus strand of APFE030016377.1, from coordinate 44,668 downwards.
GTGGTTATTGATCTCTACTAGGATCATCCTTCTCCCTTATGAGGCAATGGCCTTAGTTGGATTGAGTGCCTCCATGATATAGGGAAAATTCTCCTTAACATGGTCATTGCTAAGCCACTTCCCTTGGTGCAGGAGTTGGCCTACATTGATAACCTGATATGGCTAGATCCTCTATCGGTGAGTGCCCTTAGTATGTGTACATGATATTATCACTTCTTGCCTAATGAAATCTAATATGATCACTTTCATTGTTAGTTATTATAGGTTTTATGATGCATCCAACAATGGTGGAAACTATGGCTGCAGGCAATCCACATTGAACACTAGGTGTAGATAAAAGAATCGCGGAGACACTTACCTCAAAAGCATTTCCACACACAACATTGGTGATTGTATAAGCTCCATAATGGAGTGAATGAAGCTTCTGATGGGCCCCTTCAAGGCATTCCTTTTTTAAATGCAAGCAAAACTTGTCTCTTACTGGAAACTTGTGTGGTATCCGGTGTTAATCATGGTGTTGTTTGCACTTATCATTGGCTTTTTGAAAGATACAATGGACCTTTTAATAGATGTGTTGAATCTGTTTAATAAATGTGCTAGCATTGTTAGCTTTAAATTGAACATGTGAAAATTTTGCTTGTGTAGTTGCAAGGGTTAGTGCAACATTAGTGGGACCTAATGGTTGAAATCTTAGGGCCACCTGAAATCAGTTATGGACAGATGAGCTATGAAGAGCTTTATGGCATTCATGTTCAACATAAGGGAGACTGTCATCGCATGTTTGTTGATGGTTGGAGCTATACATTTTTAAAATGTGCATGATCATCTTAATGATGATCTCTATTTCAAAATCCATTTCGGATGGACTAGAATGTGCTTAAGGACATGCTATTTTAATATAATATCATGGTCTAAGGGATCTAAAATTTAACTACACCCATTTGAAGGGAAGATTAGCAATCACTTTTGTTGTGATACTCTTGTAGGCAATCAAGATGGCCATTTTATAAAATATATTGATGACCACAAACACCTAACCATTACCATGCTTCGTAGAAGGAAGGCTAGACATGTAGTCCATCAAGATGGATTCCTAAGGCACTTTAGGAGTAGGAAGAGGGATGTATAAGTCTACTTATAATTGTTGATTTGGTATTGATATAGGAAATGTATGACTTGATATACTTTCTAGCATCCTGTTTAAGTTTCAGTTATTGAAATATCTTCTATAGCACTACCATTGCCTTCTCCACACAAAAGTTCCATGTTACCTTATTATAATATGGTGCCCAAATTACCTTGGCATGCTCACTTGAAGGAATATAAAGGTGTCTCATGTAGCAAAATTGTACTTGTTCAAATGGAATTATTGTAGCTATATCGAAAATTTATGGTGATCATTCCATTATGTCTACATAAATTGAAGAGGCTTATGTCCTTCACCAAAATATAATGTTTCCATTGTCAACAACCTTACACAATAGAAAACATCTCCTTACATAGGTGTGGTATCCCCTGAAATAATAAGAGAGTGTTTCACTATAAAATACCACCATATTTCCTTATGTAATGCCTCCACCCACATTTACTCGCTTTTACAAGCTCTCTAGGGTGAACATGAATTGAGTGCTATTATGACATGACCTCATATCAAAGTTCCAGATATGGAAGTGGGACTTAGAAACTCAAATATCATTTTCATCCCTCAGGGACTACAGATCATTCAAGGGCATGAAAACCATCATGGCTGACCAATCCTTGAGAGAAAACTCATTTCACTAACTTAACTTGTACCACCCACTCCTCCGAGGTCCACCCAAGCCATGAAACGTTCCAGTCGGGGTAAACATGTGACAAGAGAGGCTATTATAAGTGATTCAACTTCCTTGTTGACCTTAAGGAAATGAAACTGATGGGACATATCAAAAAAACCCATCCACATGAGCAAGAACACCCTTAGGCAAGATGCCAGCGACTCAAACATCCTATCCTTGAGTCCCATTAATTATATAAGCCTTTAACCCCAATTCTCTATCATGTTATAGGCGTGACAATGTCCAACAACCCAACCTCACACTCATAGGCCTAGGTGGCAACGATTATGGACTTTTCTCAGCATGCCTATGCCATCAACCCCGATATTTGAGCCACTTTTCTAGCCAAGAATCTCGACCTCTACCCAAAGATTGCTACCACATTCAGAATCCATTAAAGACATGATAATAATGCTAATAAATAAAAAATCAAAGTCAGGAATAGTCCTGAGCATCCCCAACTAGGACTGAGATTCTGACAAACACTTGGCACCAATGCAACCTAGAGGTCTAGGATACAAGGCATAGCATAAATGACTGAAAGAACTTATGAAACACAACCACAAGGGTCACCTCCTTCCCCATTAAACTATTATAACGTCAATTAGGTCTTCACCCATCCATTCAACAATTACAGGTAAGTACAAGAAATAACCATGACATGAACTAGACATATAACCATCGTTATAACCAACATAAAATCATATAACTATCAAAGATATCACAACCACTAAATCCATATATAAGCTAGTGAAAAAGTATGATAACTTAGCTTTTATCAATAATAGCCAAATTTGACCATGTTCGGGACTTCCACATACCACCTGACTATAGACATGGCTAAACCAAATCTCTCTTTCAGCAAGTCATCCTTGTGCCATATTCTAAGAATGAATGTGGGATCTTATATGAAAACCAATACAAGAACATCCAAGGGAATCCAGAGATTAAAACACCTCCACCTGCACTGAACTACAACCGCACCAAAACTTGTACACCGATCATAGTCGAATCGAACTTGGAATGCCATCTATAATCCATCACTATGCTCGAGGAATTTTCTGTCTCGTTGTCTCTCACCATTTACCACAATTTGATCCCATATCACTAGGCCCTAAATAGAGACCCATCTCTTAGGATTTACAACAATCTAGACCTAGATCATTACACCCTAAACTGAGACCTCTCCCTCAGGCTTTACTGTGTGTCCGACCAAAACTGGCCAAGGGATTCGTAGGCCTTTGGGAATGAAACTTGAGACCGCCTCTGCCCCAGATTCTAAAATCCATCTGGAAAACCAAAGCTCAAAACTGAGATAAACATCCCAAAATACCATGACATTTGGAAAAAGGAAAGGCTAGGCTGAGAAACACTGTCATAACCCAGCAAAACCATGCCACTGACAACAAGAGAACCATTAACCAACATGAAAATCGATGCATTTATTAACCAACTAGAAAGGCACACATTGAAAAGGTTACCTTCAGGTATTCCTCTTGAAGCTCCTTGATCCTGCTCTTGTTCCTTGATCATTGCTTTCCTTACTTTCCCTTTTATTCTTTTTCCTTGATCCAAAGCTAGACCACTCCAACAAAAATCTAAGTGACCTAGAGTGAGAGAGAGAGAGATATTAATGAGAGATATCAAAAATTGAACTTAAAAAATCTTACCAAATAATATTCAAAAGCCTTTTAATTAAGGAGGCCTCTATTTTTTCTTCATTTTCTATTATTTTCCTTTAATTTCCTCCTCACGTGCAACATGTTCCCTTTTACCTTCCTTTTCTTGTAATATCCTTTATTTTCATAAATAAATGTGCCAAAAAATCCTTTTTTCCTTTTATTGCCTTTGTGTTAGCCTTTGCCAATTTTCCTTAGCCAAAACACACATGCAGAGATGCCCACTAGGATATATTTTCCCAACATTCAACTTGGAATAAAGGTCCCTTAACCGTGGTATTATTTTTCCTTTATTAGTAAACCTATTGCTATTACAAAACCCTCCACCTTGGGGAACACCCTCGTCGGTGTTAAAACACACCATGATGTCAACAAAACTACTGAAAAGAAAACATACTACCCATGGAGCTTTATAGCTTATGCACATTGCAATATTTGCAATGAAAGACATGTTTAATAGAAAAATATCATGACAAAATGAAAATATAACAAGCATAATAACATGATACCCATACCATTTATTGGAGCTTTATAAATTAGCTCATGGTGGTATTTACATCTATATACATATACATGCATGCACCAAAACATCAGCAAACACATGCCAAAAATATACAATAATCAAACCAAAACGTCTTTGCCTCAACTGACAAACAATGAAGGATATAGTGCCCGCATCTGATCTACCATATCCCATGTAGGTTCTTCACTCCCAAAATGCTTCCACTTATACATTGTGATCGCTCATCAATGTAAACCTCCTACCCAAAATATAGTGTCTCCACATCTTCAATTCATGTACAACTATTGCTAGCTCAAGAGCATGTATTGGGTAGCTCTACTTGTGCTCATTCAGTTTCTGTGACTCATATCACACTACCTGTCCTTCTTGCATGTGAAGTTGACCAAGTCCTCTATTGAAATCATCTATACACACTACAAAATCATTGTTCAAATCCACAATCTTTAGCACTAATGCATGTGTCAACAACTTATTAAGTTGCTCAAACCTAGCCTCACATATTTTGTCCATTCAAACATCTTTCCATTCTGTTGCAATGATGTGATAGGATATTCAATGCATGAGAAGTTCTTGATGAATCTCTTGTAGTAACCTGCCAATCCCATAAATGATCTCACCTCATCCACATTCTTAGGAGCTACCCACTACATGATGATCCTTATCTTTTATGTATCCACTTATATGTCATCCTTGGAGACTGCATGCCCCGAATAATGTACCTCAGACTAAAGGAAACTCCACTTTCCAAGTTTAACATACCATTGATTCTCTCTTATAAATCTCAACACTACTGCTAAATTCTCAAAATATTCTTTCTCTTTATTAGAATATAGCAATATATCATCAATGAACACAATAAAAAACTTATTCAAATATGGATGCAACAAACTATTCAAAAAATATCTAATTGTAGCTTGAGCATTAGTCAAACTGACTGGAACAACAACAAACTCATAATGCTTGTACTTGAAAATATCCTCTTCCTTGATGCGTACTTGATGGTATCTCGATCTGAAGTTGATCTTAGAAAACATTGTTACTCCCTTCAACTGACCAAACAAATCATCAATCCTCGACAATGGCTACATGTTCTTGATCGTTACATTGTTAAGATACATAAAATCAATGCACAATCTAAGAGTACCATATTTATTCTTCATGAACAACGTTGGTGCACCCCAAGGCGGTACACTCGACCTAATGTACCCCTTGTCCAACATTTCCTTCAGCTACAAGTTTAACTCAACCATCTTAGTTGTGTTCATCCTGTAAGGTGCTTTTGATTCTCACATGACCCTAATACCAACTCGAGAGAAAAGTATACCTCATAGTTAGGTGGAAACTCTATGTACTGCAACATTAGTGGTAACTAATGGTTGAAATCCTAGGGCCACCTCAAATCAGCTATGGCTAGTTGAGCTACGAAGAGCTTTATGATATTTATGTTGAACATAAGGGAGACTGTCATCACATGTTTGTTGATAGTTGGAGCTATACATATTTAAAATGTGCATGATCATCCTATTGACAACCTCTATTTGAAAATCCATTCGGGATGGAAGGTAGTTGATTTAGTGAGTTTGGTGTCCAAAAGTGACCAAAGGGTCGACTAGAATGTGCTTAAGGACGTGCTATTTTAATATAATATTATGGTTTAAGGGATTCTAAAATGTAACTACACCCATTTGAAGGGAATCTTAGCAATCACTTTTGTTGTGAGACTCTTCTTGTAGGCAATCAAAGTGGCCATGTTATAAAATATATTGACGACCACAAACACATAACCATTACCATGCTTGGTAGAAGGAAGGATAGACATATAGTCCATCAAGATGGATTCCTAAGGCTATTTAGGAGTAGCAAGAGGGATGTATAAGTCTACTTTTAATTTTTGGTTTGATATTGATATGGGAAGTGTATAACTTGATATACTTTCTAGCATCATGTTGAAGTTTCAATTATTGAAATAGCTTCTATAGCACTAACGTTGTCTTGTCCACACAAAAATTCCATGTTACCTTATTGTAATATGGTGCCCAAATTAGCTTGGCATGCTCACTTGAAGGAAAATAAAGGTGTCTCATGTAGCATAATTGTACTTGTTCAAATGGAATTGTTGTAGGTATATAGAAAATTTATTATCGTGATTGTTCCATTATGTCTACATAAATTGAAGAGGCTTATCTCCTTCACCAAAATATAATGTTTCCATTGTCAACAACCTCACACAAAAAAAAAATCTCCTTACATAGGTGTGGTATCTCCATATATTATAAGAGAGTGTTTCACTACAAAAAACCACCATATTTCCTTATGTAATGCCTCCACCCACATTTACTCGCTTTTACAAGCTCTCTATGGTAAACATGAGCTGAGTACTATTATGACATGACCTGATATCAAAGTTATAGTTATGGAAGTGGGACCTACAAACTGAAATCTCATTTCCATCCCTGAGGGACTACAGATCATTCAAGAGCCTAAAAACCACCCTATCTGATCAATCCTTGAGAGAAAACTCATTTCAATCACTTAACTTGTAGCACCCACTCCTCCAAGGTCCACCCAAGCCAAGAAATGTTCCAGTCGAGGTAAACATGTGACGATAGAGGCTATTATAAGTGATTTAACTTCCTCGGTGACCTTAAGGAAATGACATTGATGGGACATATCAGAAAACCCCATCCACATCAGCAAGAACACCCTTAGGCGATAAGCCAACCACTCAAACATCCTGTCCTTGAGTCCCACTAATGATATAAGACTTTTAACCCCAATCCACTCACATGTTATAGGGATGACAATGTCCAACAACCCAAACTCATACTCATAGGCCTATGTGGCAACAATTATGGACTTTTCTCAGCATACCTATGCCATTAACCCCGATATTTGAGACAATTTTCTAACCCAGAATCCCAACCTCTGCCTAAAACATGGTACCACCTTCAGAATGCATCAAAGAAATGATAATAATGATGATAAATAAAAAATCAAACTCAGGACTAGGTTTGAGCATTCCCAACTAGGACTGACATTTTGTAAAACACTTGGCACTAATGCAACCTAGAGGTCTGGGATTAAAAAATAACATAAATTACTGGAAGAACTTATGAAACATAACCACAAGGGTTACCTCCTTCTCTATTAAGCTATTATAACATTATTAGGTCTTCACCCATCCATTCAACAATTACAATTAAGTACATGAAATAACCATGACATGAACCAGTCATATACCCATGCTTATAACCAACATAAAACCTTATAAATATCAAAGATATCAAAACCATTAAATCCAAGTATAAGTCAGTGAAAAGGTAAGATAACTTAGCTTTTATTACTGATTGGCAAATTTGACCACGTTCAAGACTTCCACATACCACCCGACCATAGACATGGCTGAACCAAATCTCTCTTTCAGCTAGTCACCCTCATGCCATATTCCAAGAATGAATGTGGGATCTCATATGACAGCCAATCCAAGAACAACCAAGGGAATCTAGAGATTAAAACACCTCCAGTTGCATCGCCATAGCCAAACCAAAACCTATAATCCGATCACAGTGGAACCAAAGAGGAATGCCATTTATTATCCGTCACTATGATCAAGGAATTTTCTATCCCCTTGTCTCTTAGGCTCAACTACAATATAATCCCATATCACTAGGCCCTAAGTCGAGACCTGTCTCTTAGGCTTTACTGCAATCCAGACCTAGATCACTAGGCCCTAAATCGAGACCTCTTGCTTAGGCTTTACCGTGTGTCGCACCAAAACCGGTAAAGGGATTTGTAGGACTTTGGGAATGAAACATGAGACCGCCTCCACCCCAAATTCTAAAATCCATCTAGAAAACTAAAGCTCAAAGCCAAGATAAACATCCCAACTACTATAACATCTAGAAAAAGGCAAGACTAGGCTGAAAAACATTGTCATAACCCAACAAAACCATGCCGCTATCAACAAGAGAACCATTAACCAACATGGAAATCCATGCATGTATAAACCAACTAGAAAATCACACATGAAAAAGGTCACCTACAAGTATTCCTCCTGAAGCTGCATGATCCTGCTCTTCTTCCTTGATCCTTTCTTTCCTTTCTTTCCCTTTTCTTCTTTTTCCTACCTTGCTCCGAAGCTAGACCGCTCCAAGAAAACTCTAGGTGACCAAGAGTGAGAGAGAGAGAGATATTAATGAGAGACTCAAAAATTGAACTTAAAAAGGCTTACCAACTAATCTTCGGAGGCCTTTTTATTAAAGAGGCCTCTACTTTCTTCATTTTCCTCCTCGCATGCAGCCTGTGCCCTTTTACCTTCCTTTTCTCCTAATGTCCTTTATTTTCATGAATAAATGTGCCAGAAATATCCCTTTTCCTTTTAATGCCTTTACGTTAACCCTTTCTAATTTTCCTTAGCGAAAACACACATGCAATCATGCCCACTAGGATATATTTTCCCAACATTCAACTTGGAATAAGTGTCCCTTAATTGTGGTGTTACTTTTCCTTTATTACAAAACTTAGGGCTAGTACAAAACCCTCCACTTTGGGGAACTCCCTCATGGGCGTTAAAACACACCATGATGTCAACAAAAACTATTGGAAAGAAAACATACTACCCATGGAGCTTTATAGCTTAGCTCATGGTGGTATTTACATCTGTATAAATATACATGCATGCACCAAAACATTAGCAAACACATACCAAACATATAAAATCATAAAACCAAAATTTCTTTGCCTCAACTCACAAACAATGAAGGATACAATGCTCGCATCTGATTTGCCATACCCCATGTAAGTTCTTCAGGCCCAAAGAGCTTCCACTGAGTTTTAACCTGCTCTATGGCTCTGTTCCTGAGCATGAGATATTTCAACTGCAATATGCACTTAGACTCCAACTTGAACTCTCCTTCTTGCTCCACCAACAATATAGACCAATCAATAACATCGTCAACAACCTTTGTATACTTCTTAAGAAATAAAATATGGAAAACATCATTGAATTTCACTGTTGGAGGTAGTGCAAGCCGATATGCCACTAGTACAATCCTCTCAAATATCTCAAAAGGACCACAATACCATGGTGCAAACTTGGGACATGAACCAATCCTCAAAGAGATTTTGTTGGGCTTGATGTGCAAATACATGTGCTCCACAACCTGAAACTCCTTAAACACCTTGTGCTGATCCACATAACGCTTTTGTCTGCATGTGTTGCCTTTAGATTCCTCATTATAACATACATTTCCTGCTCCATGTCTACCAACATGTCTAATCCAAATAGTACCATGTTCATAGATCACTCTAGCTGATGGGAGTATTACAACTCCACCAATGGAATACACTACTCCCATTTCTTCTACTAGTGCAACATGTACACCCTCAACATATAGTACAATATCCTGTTGACCCTCTTTGTCTATCCATGTTTCTGCAGATGATAAATTGTGTTGAAGGCGAACTCTGTACCCAAGCCTGCAAATAGCTCCTTCTAAAACTTGGAAGTGAACTTTGCATCATTGTTCGATAAAATCTTCCTCATAACACCGTCTAGTCTCACTATCTCTCTCATGAACACCTATTCTACCTCACTAGTTAAATATGTGGTCTTTACTGGAACAAATTGAGCTACCTTTCTCAACTTGGTGACCATGACCATAATAGAATCATGCTGCTTTACTATACTTGGAAGACCTATAATGAAATCCATAGAAATGACTTCCCATTTCCATTTTGGTATCACTATAGGTTGTAGTAAGCCAACTAAATGGCTATATTCTTCAAATCTAGCCATGATATCTGCCACTTCCTTCTTCATATTCGGAAAATAGTAGAACTTCTTTACAGTCCTCAACATGTTTTGATATCCTGGATGACTTGAGCATGGCCTGGTGTGAAAGTCCCTCAAGATAAGATTCGTGAGCTCACTATAATTTGACACATAGATCCTGTACTTAAACCTCAATGAACTATCTATGGTGAGATTAAAGTATGCATCCTGATCACCTGTACTTGCACTTGTACATGTACCTTTACCTCTACCTATCCTCTACATTAACCTATGAACAATCTAAATGTATTTGTCATCATATTGTCCTACCTACAATATTCTTTCGTGTAAATATGTCCCATAAAATATCATAACCTCTATATGATTTACCTTTATCTTCCTGCTAAGAGCATTTGCAAGTCGATTTTCCTTCCCTTTGATGTATCTGATCTTGAAGGTGAAATCAGTAATGGTAGCCAAACATCTAGCTTTCGTGGAATTTAGATTGGGTTAATCAAACAAATACCACAACCCATTGTAATCGCTCATCAATGTAAACATCCTACCCAAAATATAGTGTCTCCACATCTTCAATTCATGTACAACCGTTGCTCACTCAAGAGCATGTGTTGGATAGATCTACAAGTGCTCATTTAGTTTTCATGACTCATAGCACACTATTAGTCCTTATTGCATGAGAAGTCGACCAAGTCCTTTATTGAAAGCATCTGTACACACTACAAAATCCTTGTCTGGATCCGCAATCTTTAGCACTAGTGCATGTGTCAACAACTAGTTAAGTTGCTCAAACCTAGCCTCGTATCTTTGTCCATTCAAACTTCTTACCATTATGCTGCAATGGTGTGATAGGATATTCAATGCGTGAAAAGTTCTTGATGAACCTCTTGTAGTAACCTGCCAATCCCGTAAATGATCTCAGCTAATCCACATTCATAGGGGCTACCCACTACATGATGACCCTTATCTTTTATGCATCCGCTTCTATGTCATCCTTGGAGACAGCATGCCTCGAATAATGTACCTTAGTCTGAAAGAAACTCCACTTTCCAAGTTTAACATACCCCTCATGCTCTCTTAGAAATCTCAACACTACTGCTAAATCCTCAAAATATTCTTTCTCTTTATTAGAATATACGAGTGTATCATCAATGAACACAATAAAACAATTATCCATATATCGATGCAACAAACTATTCAATAAATACATAAATTTAGCTTGAGCATTAGTCAGCGAATGGAACAACAACAAACTCATAATGCCCGTACCTGAACCTGAACATAGTCTTGAAAACATCCTCTTTCTCGATGCATACTTGATGGTATCCCGATTTGCAGTCAATCTTAGAGAACATTGTTTCCCCCTTCAACTGATAAAACAAATCATCAATCCTCAACAATGGCTACATGTTCTTCATCATTACATTATTAAGATTCATAAAATCAGTGCACAATCTAAGAGTACCTTATTTATTCTTCATGAACAATGTTGGTTCACCCCAAGGCGATACGCTCGGCCTAATGTACCCCTTGCCCAAGATTTCCTTCAACTGCAATGTTAACTCAACCATCTCAGTTGTGCTCATCCTGTAAGGTGATTTTGATGCTCATATTTCCCTTGATACCAACTCAATCAAAAATTATACCTCATAGTTAGGTGGAAACTCTATAATGTCCTCACAAAATACATCCTGAAACTACTACAAAACTAGGTACCTTCTTAACACATGAGCATCCTCAACCTCCTTACCCTATTCAATACAAATGCATACTATGAAGAAAACAAAACATTTCCTATAACTACACTTAGCCTTCTTAGCACTTACCATTGTCACTGATTTAAGATTCTTCTTCCCATGCAAGGTCCTCTTTTCCCCACTATCATCCACACACTCAATGGCCTTATCGAAGCAATCTACTTTGGTTTTGTGAAGGTATAGTCAATCCATACCCAAAAGCATACTATATGATCCCAATGGAAATACATTCAAATGTGTTGCTTTAGGCATACCATTTAACTCAAGTGCACAAGCTCTCACCTAATGGTGAACTCTCTTCTTCGTACCTATAGCCAAATCTACCAACCAATATTTTGCATGCACTTCTTTTCTCAAACCACACTTATCCACCAAGTCAGGATTAATATAACTATATTTAGATCTAAAATCAATCAAAATAGAAACAAATTAATTAGAAACCTTACCCTCCATCTCAATGATCGATGCTTAATGGTCCACCTTACTATTGTCCACAATTGCATATATCCAAGGAATGTTATGAGCAACATCACCAACTGTATGTGCGTCTTGAGCACTATATATTTGGGGTATACCACCACTCTAATACTATGGAAAACCCCTCTTACAATGCTCCTTACCACATATCCAACAGTGTAATGCTTTCCTAACTGTGGATCTAGCCTACTGCTCTTCACGTACCTTCTCAGCTATATTGAATCTCTAAAAAGAACTACATTTTATTACTCACTTGAATCTTGAGGCCTTCCTCTCTTTGGTGGCCATTTTCCTTTAGATTTTTCATTTCTTTTCAAGTCATTCTTGGGATCAAATTTGCACTTGAAATGCTCATAACAATGATTTAAATTTCATATGGCTTCCTCCAATGATCTAGGCTCATCGAACAATCGAGTCTCTTTATGCAACTAGAAGTCCCCTGATGAAGCTATGAACCTTTGAATTCTCCTCCCTGAGGTAAGGCACATATCTCAACAACTCCAAAAATGTGCTAGTATAGTCATGATCATTCATAGAACACATCCACAACTCATAAAACACATTAGCTCTGTCATCAGAGTACCTCTCAGGAAATTACTTATTCTTGAAGATCCTCTCAAATGCATGCCAACTCATATCCTCCTCATGTATATCTTTGAAATTATTCAAGTCCTCCAACCAAATATTTGGTTTACCTTTAAGACTGAAAGTGATTATCTATTCTTTCATGTTTTCTAGATAATCATGCAATAAAAATAATTTCTTCATACCCAACAACCATGCCTCTTCACCCCGTGATTTTGTCATCTCTCCATCAAAGTTAGGTGGCTTTTCCTTCTTAAAATCGTCTAGAAAGTATCCCATATAACTCCTCCTATAATTATGATAACAATGATGATCATAATGCCTATCAAAACCAAAAATAGAATAGTACATGTGTCAATGATCTCTCCTATCAAGAGTTTCCAATAACCTACCATCCATGATCATGAAAAATCTATCCAACCTGTGTCTACCAGGAGACCTACTGCCATATCCCTGATTAGTTATTTCCTCATGTCCATGGTTGATCTGATGTGGTCCCTTTCATTACAAATATGACAAACTCTGAAGTAGTATCACATTAACCTCTTCTTGTTTCTCTTGTACCTCAATGATTTTGTCATTGTCTACTTTACAACTCCTTATTTCATCATTTAGGCTTCTCAGTGTGTCAGCCAAGTTAGAAGAGTTCCCCACACTGTTAGAAAATTATACAGAGAAATGCAACACATAAAATATTGCAGAAATATAAACACATAAAACGTATATTACAAGAGAGACACACATATACGTGGTTCACCTAGTTTAGGCTACGTCCATAGAGAAACAACCAATCCTTCCTTTTATATTATCTAGCAAACTAAAGAGATACAACCCACAACAAATCTATTGTGATTCCCTCTTTTCTCTCGATCTCCTCCATCCTCCTCACTCAAAATACAAATCTACATAGATGCAATACAATTCCCTCATAGATAGCAAGGGGTTCCCTTCTAGGGAAAAAAACTATCGATTAAACATAACTTCTACCATCATATCTCTACCTAATGAATGACCTAGATTGACTAAGAAATTACAATATTTTACGATGCAATTTTAAATCTACTTTTAGCTTCACGGGTGACACCCCCCTTGGACCCCCCTTGCAACAAATATTTTACGGGCAGGGTTTCCACCCTATTACGGAATGGGGTCCAATGTGGTGACACTTTTGAATACAGAAGATAATCAGTCTCCACACCCAATACACACCACACTGCCCATTTAATGCATTGGGATATTCTATGTATGTCTACTACCAACTTGTTAGCCATCTAATCTCTTTCCTGCAAGATATACTATGTTAGCCAAACCAAATCACAATAAACAAATGTACCTTAGCATAATTTGAGGAGTATAGAAAATCTGCAAAACCATCAAATCGATGTGATACATGTATAACATAATCATAACAACATATATACATATATCAAATAAGTGTATCAACGCATAAACATCATTCTAGCTAGGGTCCAATCATCAATATAAGGCCATGTCAACAATGCATGTTGTGACCTCGTGCATGAAAACAATGATTACTCCATGTACACGTTCCCACATGAAACTATCAACATGAATAATAAATTCCTAATCAACTACATATAGCTATAAACGCATGTTGTCGAGCATAAGCGATCAATTCTTGTAACCAACCTACAAGACTAATACATGTAATAAAAAATTTCAAGAATGCACCTCACATACAAGGATGTATTCAAGTGACATAAAATCAACATTTAAGTGACATATAACCATATGTAACCATTCATATACTTCTAATGATTCATCCCAGAAAATCACATCAAATTCATCATGACAACCTTACTACAACTATGATCAACATGATGCAATGCAACCAACATATGGAATGTAAGTGTAAGAGACACACTCACAACTCACATGCATCCATGACCAAGTACCTTCACTCAACGAGAGTGCAACCATGCTTTGATACCAATATGTAACAACCCCTCCTCCCACATCCACCCAAGCAACCTTCCCACTAGGATAAGCATGCGGCGAGGGAGGATACTATAAGGAATTCAACTTCCTTGGTGACCTTAAGGAAATGGAACCAACAATAGATAAGAAACAAACCCATCGACATCGGCGATAACACACTCAGTAGACATGTCAACCACTCTAACATCATGTCCCTAACTCCCAGTGATGATTTAATCCTTTTCACCCCTAGCCACTCTCATGATATAGGCATGACAAAACCCAGCAACACAAAGTTGATCCCATAGGTCTATGTGGTAGTGAATGTAGACTTCTACCAAATCTATGCTAATGATCCCGTGATTTGAGACAACTTTCTTGCCCAGAATCCCTACCACTTCCCAGAACTTGCTACAACCTTCATAATCCATAAAAGACATGATAATAATTCTGATAAATCAAAAATTAACTTCAAGACTAGGCTTGAGCATCCCCAACCGGGAATGACATTCTATCAACTGCTTGGCGCAAGGAAACCTAGAGGTATATGATACAAGATAGAGCATAAATCATTGAAAGAACTTATGAAACATAACTAGAGGGATCATCTCCTTCTCCATTGAACTATTATAACATCAATTTTGTCTTTCATCTATCCATTCAACAATTACAAGTAAGCACATGAAATAACCATGAGATGAATGAGTCATATGACCATGCTTTTAACCATCATAAAACCATATAAATATAAAAGATATGACAACCATTAAATACACATATAAACTAGTGCAAATGTCGAGAACTTAGCTTTTATTAATAATAGGAAAATCCAACCAGTTTCAGGACTTCCACGTACCACCCAACATAGACATTGTTGAACCAAATCTCTCTTTTAACCACTCATGCCCGTGCCATATTCCAAGGTTGAATGTGGGATCTCATAGAACAATCAATCGAAGAAAAAACAAGGGAATATAAATATTAAACCACCTCCACCCTCAACAAATTGTGATCACACCAAAGTTGGTTCTCCAGTCAAAACCAAACCAAACTTGGAATTCCATATAGAATGCATCACTATGCTTGAGGAATTTCATGTCTCCTTGTCTCTCAATGTTTACCACAATCCAATCCTTAATAATTAGGCCCTAAAATGAGAGGAGTATCTTAGGCTTTATGTTATAGATCCGACCCAAAAACATATGAAATGATACTAATATCCCCAATAACTATAAATAATCACCAAAAACAATAAGATTTGAATATAGATAGAAATTCTTCTTTATTGATATCAAATCCTTGAGGTAGGGCAACATCATACATTCACTCCTTAAGGAAGGATAACACTCCACAAGCCATATGCTTGTCCATACAATATTGCTTGACCTCTCTGAATGGGGAATCTCTAGCCTCTATATAGGCCTCATACATAGACTACCATGGGTCATTACCATGGTTCCCTCAATACAATCTATCTAATACAATGGGCTTATTACGTTATTGCTAACTACCTGTCATCCCTTACATGATACAGGTTAACCACTTTATTTATTACTATGGCCCATCCCATTATTACATTTTTCCCTTGGGTACCTCCCTCTGTACCCCACACTATCCCTCCTAGGTACACTACATTCCACCCCACTTAATCATGTTTCATCCCCGAAACATAAGAAGAACACAAATAATAAGATTTACTGAAAAGAGTAGTCCACTGGTACCATGCACATGCATCTTGCCATCCAAAAGAAAGGTGAACCCTCGATCTCGCTCGTGCCTCACTCACATGAGGTGGAAGTTGACCCTGGCAGCTCCTTTGTGTTGTTGTGTTGTGGGTGGATCGCTGCCCCTCTCTATTCGTTATGTGGGGTTTGTTGTCCTTGTCGCCAATTTGATCCCATCGTGTTGGTTGTTTTCTTGTGGGGTGATGTGGGTGGTGATATGCTGAAGTTTTAACCAACGACGTTCTTTCGTTAATTCACCACCTAATGGAGCCTGATTGGTATCTGGTACATGTGGTGTTTGTTGCTGTTGATTATATTCCAATATTACTTCAACCACAGATTTCTCATCTGTTGTATCCGTACTTGTAACATTTTCTTCTTCAGCCTCCTTAAACTCTACCTATTTTTCGAGTACCTAGATTGATGTTTATGTTTGGTTGCTGACCACCAAGGGCTGGTCATTTGATGAGTCAATCCCTGGAATATCTTCTGCATTAGCCTCCTTGGAATCTACCTATTTATTGATGGAAATATCCTACAATGTAATTTTCTTCTTTTTATATGAGAGCTTCAGAAATTTCTTTTGTACATTAATATTGATAATACCCACATATTCTATCCAAGGATATCCCAAAATAACATCCATGTTATCCATATCTGAAATATTAAAATCACATTGCAACACATAATTATGCATAGAAAGCTTAAAATATTTATAAACTTGAACATCCTCATTATCAATGTGTGTGTTTTCAATGTGTTTTGCTGGAACTTGTAATTTTTTGCCAAATCGACATTGATAAAATAATGCTTGTAGCTAGGATTTATAGACACAATGACCTTCTCTTTCTGGATACATCCATGAACCCACAATAAGAAGATACCAGTAGAAAAGAACCCCTTACATGTCTCATTCTCTTGTTTTCTAGCATGAGACCATTTGTATAAAAGGGCTTTTTCAAATTCTTCACTTGAAAGGTTGTACAACTTCTTGCTCTCAACTGATCTAAACCATTTGGTAGCCTCATCTCTCATACTAAGCAATAACGAACCTTTCCACATTTTTTCCAATAATCATTTTTGTTTTTCTATGAACTCTTCAATAGTAGGACCATTATCTTTTCCTGTAAAATATAGAACTACCATGAAGAGGGTTTTGAGAAAAACTCACTTACTTGGTGAAAATTTGAAATCGCGACAATCTATTCAATATTGTTTAGAATCGCTATTATGACCTTTTCCTAGAAATAGAACAACCATTATGCATCTTTCTGTGTGATATAATTCTCGATCTAGGTAATATAATTTCAGATTCACACTGCAACTCTTTCATCGTCACAAAAATTTATGATAAAAGAGATGATTTTAAATCAATGATAGCTCCCTCATATGTAATCCAATTCAACCAATATTTTTTTTCTTTTTTTTTAATTGGTTATTTTTTCGCGCACAACCCATATCTGCAATTAGATTATGGAAATTTTGCACAAGAACATACACATTTGATTTGCAAACTCGCCACCCCAAAAAATATCTACAACCCAACTGATTTTTAAATCAACGATATCTCCCTCATTGGGACTTTGATTCAGCTGATTTGTTTTCCAATTGGGTATTTTTTCACAAAAAACCAATATCTATAATTAGATTCTGCAAATTTTGCCCCAAAATGTATAGATCTTATCTGCAAACTTGCCGCCCCAAAAAGTTCCTACAAAAAATGAAAAGAATTATCTGCTTTGCCCAAGAAAGTGCTCTGATACCACTTGTTATAGATCTGACCTGAAAATTTATGAAATTATACAAATATACCCAATAATTATAAACAATCATAAAAAATAACAAGATCTGAATATAGATAGAAATACTTCTTTATTGATATCAAACCCTTGAGGTAGGGCAACACCATAGATTCACTCCTTAAGGAAGAAGAACACTCCACAAGCCATATGCTTGTCCATACAATATTCCTTGAACTCTCTCAATGGGGAGTCTCTAGCCTGTATATAGGCCATATACATACAATACTTTCGGTCATTACCATGGTTCCCTCAATACCATCTATCTAATACAAGCCGATGTTATCTTACTTTTTAATGGTAAAATGGAATATTATGTTACCCTCTTATTATTTAATGGTAAAATGTAAGATTATGATACCCTCACCTTTTAGCACTTACTATAATTTTTTGTTTGTTTATTTTTTAAGATAGAATGGATTAGTTCATCTAATAGATCCTTTACCACTATCTCATCATCACTATCTAGTGTATGTTTGTAACTACATGGCATATTGTTGTGCACATATATACACTTTCTATTTTATAGTATATACTTACACATACAATAGTCCACATATATAATTTGTAGTAGGCACTTATACAGGATATCAGTAAAAATTTACTAAAGGAATTTGGATATAAAGTGACTGTATTAAGGTGATCCATGGTACAAATCTAGAAATCATAAAGGAACTCTCTCACACTGGTATTAAGGTTTCTCTCACACCGGTGTTAAGTTATCTCTAATGGTTAAGAATGAAGACATAGCAAAAAAGATGCCCCTAATTGATTGGTTAGGATCTGGCCAAGTGTTAAATTGCTTCATATGCCCCTAATGGGAAACCTACTCTGAGGGATGATATTCCCATGCAACCTCAAGTGACCTTTGCGGCATTTGAGAAGTAGGTCATGGACTTTGTGGGTCCTATCAACCGTCCTTCAAAATAGAAGAAATACATCATTGTGTACAACGATTACCTGACAAAGTGGATAGAAACAAAACCAATGAAAGCAACAACGAAGGGAAAAGTAGCTAAATTTTTGTGAGAAAACATATTCTACAAGTTTGGGTATCAAAGAGAACTGGTCACAGATCAAGGTGTTTAGTTCACTTCCAATTTGATTGAATACATGCTCACACATCATAAAATCAAGCATAGGACTTCCACCCCTTACCATCCACAAGAAACTGGTCAGGTGGAAGTCACTAATAGAGCTTTGGAAGGAATTCTGACCAAGGTAGTGAGCGACCACAGAAAAGATTGGGCGAACAAATTTGTTGAGGCCACCTGGGCCCACAACACAACATGGAAGACCACCATAGGGTTCACACCCTATGAACTGGTCTATGTGAAGAATACTCTGCTGCCAATAGAATTTGAATTCAGTACACTAAGAATGGGAACTCAGCTAGACCTAGACCCGAGTCATGCACAAAAGGAAATACTACTTGAGCTAAATGGATTGGATGAACGAAGATTGCAGGCCCTTCTCCACACAGAGGTAGTTTAGCTTCAGAGGAAGATATGGCATGACACAAATATCAACGAGAAGCAATTCCGAGAGAGAGATTAGGAACTGCTCTATGATTCAAGGTATATGGGCTTCAAAAGCAAGCTAAGGACAAGATGGCTGGGACCCTACACTATGGAAAAATGCAATGACAATGGTTCAGTTATGATCAGAACCATTGATGTGGAAGTCATCCCCATGCTTGTTAATGGACATAGGTTGAAAATTTACAAGAAGCCCCTCTCCAAGAGAGATTTCATTGAAGATCTAATTAGGACAGTGATGGTAGTGGGGCACGTCTCAGCCTCCACTTCACCCACTCATTGAAGAAACAAAAAAAAGAAAAATAAGAACTCAAGTGAAAACCTCCATGAGGCACTTCAGTCCCAACATTGGGTTGAAAACCTCTTCTGAGGTGGCCCAGTGATGCCAAAAACAAAAAAAAGAGAAGAAAAAAAGAATAAGATCCCTAGGTGAAAACCTTCCTTGGAGGTGTGCATGGCAGACAATTAGGGTGAAAACCTCCTTGAGGTGCCCTAGTTGTCTTTCAAAAAAAAAAAGAGACAAAAATAAGAAAAAGCAAATTGAATTTTAATGTGCTTTGCAGGTTGCGGGAGGACCGCAGGGAGCAAGAGAAGATCCCACAAATCCCATTTCATCTCCTCCATAGACTTCTCTAGCATTTATGACCTTTCTCCCACCCCACTGTGTTTTTTTTTTCCGCAAACTTTGTGTTCTATAGGAGACCCTATGCTTTCTACAGTAGGCTCCTATAGGAATCACAAAGAGCCAAAAATGGTTCCAAAAAGTAGCTTGAGGGGCTCGGAAGCTTTATGAAGAACATGTAGACCCTCCTACAGCTATCGACCCTCCTTGCCATCCATTCCGCACCTGCATCACATTATCATCATCATTTTTTCCTTCCTGTCACAGAGAAACACAGAAAACTAATTTTTATAAAAAAACAAAAAAAATAAAGGAAGAAGCAACTCAAATATCAGCTACAACTTACCTAGTACCTATCCATCTCCATCACCATCTCTAGCATCATCCTCATAGCTCCCATCACAACAAATCAGCTAAAATTTTAAAGGGAGAAGCAACTATAGGAGCTCCTATAGGAATTTCTATAGCAGCTGATACCATTAAAATCAAGCCACAGTAGCAAAAGAAGTGCAGCCATGAGGATTGGAGAAGACATCTATAGCCTAGATCCAACTAGAGGATACTTATAGAAGACAAACAACCACACATAAAAAAGTAGAGAGCATGCAACAAAGCAAATACAAGCATGCAATAGTAAAAGGAGCCAAAATACCTCACAACACATGCATTCGACTCATAGATAAGTGAATAACCCGCTCGTGTGTTGCATTTGTGTAATTGAAAGATATGGATAAGTGAATGAGATGATTAGGGTTGAACGAGAAAAGGTGGCTAGTTAACTTGGCCACCTTCATCCAGTTGACTGCACTCATCTGAATATGTCACCACATGTGTGCATAGTCAACTCAGAGGAAGATCCCAAGGATAGTTGGTTGAGGGTTTGAAAACTCTGATGCAATCATGACAGGTGATTTTGAGAATAAACCATGATGACAAGGCAGGTGGGGACCAATGGTCCAAATATGGCAATGTACATTTTTTCCAGCTCACCCTGTCATCGAAAATATCTAAAAAAGGAAATAAGTACTCCTCCTTGAAACTCTTTCACCACAATCTTCTTTCATTCTATCCTCGTCCACTTAGCTGCAACAGTATCTTGTCACCACCATAGCCTCACAACCATCATTCTCCATCACTTTCAACCATCCTCCTACTATCAATGTTGTACAGGAGCACCTACACGTTCTACAGTAGCACCTAGAAGCAGTTATACAAGAGGGGCAGTGCGTTGTTTTTAAGGAGGAAACACGAGTTTTTTGCTCAATTTTTATCTTGAGGAGGTAGGTTCCATGCACACCCACCTTTATTATCAATATGTGCAAGGAATGATATCATTTGAAGGGGGAATTGAGTCCATAAACATAAAAAAATTCTACCAGTTATTTTTTTAAACACAATTTTCCTCTGTTTTCTTCAAAATTATTGCCTCCATCTCTACATTTCGTGTTCAAAAGGGGTATAAGCACAATTAAAAGAGGATTAATGAGGAAGGATACCACTAATTAAACCAGGCTCCATGAACATCCCCAAGTAGTAGCCATATTCACCAGGGAAAATTGGATGCGAGTTTTTGAGAAATTCCAAGGGTTTCATGAAGAAGTTGCTTAGGACTTTTCTCTTTCCTTAGTCCCTCACTCAAGAACCCATGACATTGTCACTTATAGAGGCATTTCCATGGAAATCACCCCAAAATTTATTAGTAGGGTTACCACCCTTCCTCTTGGATTGCCTTGGAGCAAAGATGAAAAACCAATTGGACAGGTTGCCAAGAGAAATTTCTTCCAAGACAGTGAACATCCTATAGAGGATAAAAATGGAATAAGAAGGACAAGCATACCCTACCCTTAGGATGAGGTTAGTTACCAAATAATCAAATATATTTCCTATGAGGGGAGGTATAGCATAGTCTATGACTACCATTTTAGAATCCTTCATGAGTTGAGATATGGCATGGACACTCCAACACACTAGAAACTCAGCATTCCATATTTCCTCCTATAGTCCCTCATAGACTCCAACATTAAGTTTAATGCAGGGAGTCCAGATCAGCTAGCTCACCATGGGTTAATACAAATTTTAGTGGAAGAATCCCTCCATACATTCACACTCCCTATAGCATGGGAAGTCTTTAGAAAAATGACAGCAGAAGATGACATAAAGGACCTTATGTATGATATCAATCCTTTCGACAGTGAGGAAGAAGAGAAGAAGGGGGGGGAAGGTGGAGCAACAGATGAATTATCAGGACAAGAAAAGGAGGAGGAAGATACTAGGAGAGAAGAGGAGAAGGATGAAGAGACAAACAAGGAATAAACAGAGCAAATGGAGATAGAAGAAAAGACAGAGGGAGGGAAAGCATTAGAAAATATAGAAGTGTCTCTTGAGACCTTAGAAAGAGAGGGATTAGCTACCCTCACTACTTTGAGCACACCAATTAAATAGAAAGAAAAGATAAAAAGGCAGGCCTCCATGTATTTCAAGGCTAGGAAAAGCACAAGGATAAAACCGAAAAACCCAAGCAATCTTCAACAGTGCCCATTACAATTGAAGATTAACCCACTGTCAAAGGGGAAGAATCTCCCTCTAAAATCCCTATCAGATATGAAAGAGGGACTCGTAGATGTTCCACCTGGAAGGAGAAAGTGAAACTATAAGACTCAAAAATAGTTCTAGAGGAGGCACAGACTATTCTACAAGAGACCCTGTCAAAGCTACATGAGACCGAAAAACTTGGAAAAGGGATAGAAGGACAGCCAAAGGGGAAGAAGGAACCTATAGAGCCAAAAGAATCTTATCCCCATCCCAACCTTGCCTCCTACTACCGTCTCCATGAAGGAGGAAGGATAATTTGACAAACATTTGCAATCCCACTATTCTTTGAATTAGAAATGGAAAGAATAAGAACACATAGGTGGATGCAAATAGCCAAATCCAATGGAGTTGAGGATGTTGACCATATGGAGAACAATCTTAGAGATATGGACTAGGAGTTAAGTGTTGTCACACATAGAGAAGCAATCACAGGAACTCACCTTGAAACAAAAAATGCATTGTTAAGAAGACAACTGCAAGAAAAAAAGACACAATTGGCATGCATGGCCAGCTGGTCCATGGAGGCACTGCAATGTAGAACAGTAGGAAAATCCTATGGATTATACCTCAAGGACCAACGGATACAGTTTCAGATAAAGACATTGGCACAATGAGGTACAATGTCTTTTCAAGATTACAGACAGTTTATGGACCTGTGTGACCAAAGCGCATCAGAAGACAAGGAACAAATAGCACAATTCTATTTGCATAACTTGGCCCTCACAGACATGAATGTCTAGGACACCAATGCTAGGCTAGGCGACCTACAACTAATGGCCATGGCTTCATGGATGAATCATGAAGAGTTAAGGGCAACAGAAATAAGAAAGTTGATGATAAAGGAGTAGAATGAGCCCCTAATGATCAGAGCTGAGCCATCAGATCCCATGGCACTGATCATCACACATAACTTTCTTGCACATAATATTCAAATTGTGCCTAAATATTTCAAGGATCGGGCTCAAGCCATTGTGAATTTTGAGGATATGGAAAGATTACTTGGGGATGACTGTATTCATGCTTGTATGAGGAGGTGGAACACCTTGCCCCATAGTTTGCAGATCAAGGAGTATCACTCCCTAAAAAGGATGAAAGAGGAATTACTGAGAGTGCCAATGTACAAGTGCTCCATGCAGAGCTTGAAGGTCAATTGGATTGGCGTCAGATTGAGTCCCCCACTACTACTAGGCATGCTAGAAGGCAGAACAGAGGAAGATGAACAACACTAGTGGGAAGAGGTAGATAGAAAGACAAGATTCCATGACAAGGAAGAGGAGATCATATTAGAAGCATGGGATGTTAGGGAGGCCACTAGGGCCATCAAGGATGAGGAGATGGACTAAGTTTCCTAGAGGATGAGAAACACCTTCAGTAGGCAGTGATGATTGTTAACACCTAATCCTTGTGATTGGGTGAATATATGTAAATAGATAAATAAGTAATATGAACAGTCATCGAGAGATGAACTGAATAGTCTCTCCCTCATGTATATAATGAAGACCTACCTGATGGAATAATACACATGAAACATTTTTTCTTTATGGAGTTACTTCCTAGCCTGACATGGTATCAGAGCCAGCTCCATTTTTTAGCCTTTATGCCTTTTGTAACTCCCTCTTATGCTCCTATGCTCCTCTACTCTCCATTCAAAAGAGTTGTCCATTCAAAGCATTGTCTCTCCATTCAAAACCAATAACCATTCATAATTCATTGCATACAAAGCACTGCATACTGAATGTTACATAGTGACCTAAACGCTGCTGCCACGTTCCTCTGCTATGACGTTCTGCTGCTATAGAAACATTCCTTTGCATCTTGTTTTTCCATACGCTACTCACTCCCTATGCACTGTTTTTCCATACGCTGCTCGCTATGTATCTATGTTCATATCTTCAGGATTTTATGTCTGACTACAGTCCTCTACTCTCCTCGTCGCGCCTTTAAACTACCACGAACACCAAGATGGGGCTTGTTTGGGTTAGAAGAAAATGTGGCATGTTTGTTAATTATTTTACTTTCCTCGTAGGGAATTTTTGGGTGTTGTGCCTCATGGTGAATTTCCATTGTTTTGATATTAGGGGCAGTCATTTTACAATGAGGGAATTCATACTTGGCATAGCCACCTTTCTCAACACTGAGACGATCAACTAAACCCGTCTTTCCTCCCCCTTTGCTTGTAGTTGTTGCATCAACTTTTGCGGATATTACCTTGGTTGTGTGCTTCTTCCACCGCCAAAAAAAATGCACACACAATAAACCTCAGCCTGATGTTCGATATTATCACCGATTCAAATAAACACGTTCCTTGGAAGTTCATGAGATTTGAACTGTTTTCAGGTGCTCCTTGTTGTTCTTTTGCTTCTCTGCATCAGCATATGGTATATTTTTCAGAGCTACATATGATATTGATATCAGATTTCATTTTTTCATATATATATATATATATAATATATATGTATATATATATATTATATATAACTATATATATGAATGGTTGGCATATAGGGGGGCCGACATCAAAGGAGATGAATCCGACATGAATCTTGAGTGATAGGTGGAGATGAGTGCTACTTCTAGTGTGGATATGTCATATATTGTGTTGAGGTTTGATAGTATATAGGTTGAGATTAGATTGGTGAAGACCAAATTTAGATAGCTTTGTTGCCTTTTCATGTAAAACAATTCTTGAACGTTGCAGAAAAATGATGAGGAAGAGATTTGAATTTTTTTGGAGAATGCATAGCTGACCTATGTTTTATATTTTCATTAAAGACAAAGACAATAAACGGAGAGAATTCCCTTTTGAAATGTAAAAAAAAAAATTACCACCAAAAGTACAATTTTACTATATATTGGCAGAAGTATTTTTCTATTAGAATAAGGTTTTTTACAGAATGCATTCAATCATATCCATGGTGGGAATAGTTCTCACTGGCAAGGAGAACTATCCTAAATGGTCTCGCATGATAAAACAACCCTCATTTTCAATGAGTTGTGGAAAGGAGTGTGTGTTGGAGACAGAGACAATGAACCAAGACAACCTACCTTAGACAAAGAGCTCATCATTTGGGAAAACAAGAACAGAAAATCTTATGCATTAATCATAGCATCTATAAATGAAGTGGTGAGTTGCCATATTTCGTCATATTCAACTACCTTTGAAACCTTACAAAAGCTGAAAGAACTCTATGACTCACATTCTGCACTTGAAGTTGTTCAACTCATGATTAAAATCTTCACTCTTGAATTGCAAAATAATAATCCTCTTGCTCTTGCATCGGAAGTAAAGTCTATAATGCATGATATTAAATCCACTAAGGTTGAATTGGATATTCCTCTTATTGCTTTTCTCAAGGCACTTAATCCTACTTACTCCAATTATCTTGAGTCATTGCAAGCAAATGGAAATCTCAAAGATATCACCTTTGACTCTCCTGTGAAAATGTTTGTTGAAAGAGAGAAAGCTTTTGGAAAGAAGACAACCCCGGAATCTTCAGAAGAGGTTTTGTGCCTTGCTCACAAGGAAAAGCATCCTACTCAAGATTCTTCAAGAGGAAGAGGTGGTAGAAGAGGAAGAGTAAGATATTTCAGAGGCAGGGGGGATGACATTCTCAAGGAGAAAAGGCAGATTTGCACTACATTCACTGCAAAAGAAACGGATCACATGATGCCTCTACATGCAAGCTACCATGGGACAAAATTGAGCAGAAAATAAACCAACAGAAAGGTAAAATTGATGATATAGACAAAGGTAAAGCACATGAATGTGCTCACTTTGTGGCATAATGTAATATTGGGATAAATGAAGATTTATTTAATGATTCACTTACTTCTTGGAAAAATGATTGGGTGCTTGATTCAGGAGCAACCTGCCACATGACTCATAGAAAAGATTTTTTTGAAGATTTCACTGACAATGTTGATGGAGTAGTATACTTTGCAGACCAATAAAAGATCAAGCCATAAGGGCTTGGTAAAATCAAGCTTAAACTGCCTGGTCTTCTAGACTTTCTTCTACATCATGTTCTATATCTCCCACAACTCAAGAGAAACTTGTCCTTGGTCCACATCCGCCAGCAAGGTCACTCCATTCATATGTTTGATGGCAAGCTTGAGGTAAGAAAAGAATCTGACCACTCACTTGTCATGAGGGGAATAGAAGAAGAAGGCTTCTCAAGCTGCAAGGAACCTCTGCTCATGCACAACATTTCTCATACAATTCTCATCATGAAGAAGGTACACTTCCATCAAGTTGATTATGGCATGCTAGATTTAGACATTTGAACTATGACAACCTCTACTTGTTGAACAAAAATGGTGTTGCTGGTTTGCCTACAATTCGTAGGAAATTTAAGCAATGTGATGCTTGTATTCTAGGAAAGCATAGCAAATAGTCTTTTCATGATTCACATTCAAGAGCACATAGAAAAATTGAACTCATTCATTCAGATTTATGTGGTCCAATGCATGTTCCTTCTGCAAATGGAAATAAATATATCATGACATTTATTGATGACTACACCAGAATCTGTTGGGTTTATTATTGAAGAACAAATCTGATGCTTTTCAAACATTCAAGAATTTTCATAAATGGATTGAAAATGATGCACAATCTCATATTGGGTCTATTCGCACTGATAATGGAAAAAAATACACATCAAATGAATTTGAAAACTATCTTCGCCAACATGGGATCAAACATCAAACAATTGTGCCTTATAATCCCCAACAGAATGGTGTAGCTGAAAGAATGAATAGAACAATCT
>APFE030016376.1:2375-15550 GCA_000404065.3 Pinus taeda | reverse complement strand
CCACGTCAAAATACTGGTGTATTGATCTGTGATCTGTTTGTGAGCGGTGTCCTTTTGGTGTTCTGTCTGAGGAACTTACCCTGTATATTCCTACAATATGACTAGGGATTATATATCATATGAGAGAGATGCTTATCACTGATTCAAAGTAGAGTTTCCAGGGAGATTGGATTCCTATGATTTTAATAACAAGAAATATATAACAATTTCTCCTCCATTCAAGTATTATATAAGATACATTATATGTCACAATCTTGGTTTCATTGAACAAGTTGCAACATAAGATTCCTTAAGAAATTTCAAAGATATAAGGAACATATAATAACTTATATATTCATTATTTTTTATCATTAATAATAGTAACAATGTTATAATTTCATTAATTTTTATGTTTTTTTTAGCAATTCGATATGTATGATAAAGTAAGCTTTTTATGTTTGTTATGATTGATGCATATCTTCATTTTCCAATCATTTGATCTATATGGTTCCCTAGTCTTTAAGTTGGTTAGTGATAATACCAAGTCTCCAACTCTCACGTGTCGACCATGTTAGTTAGATCTCTCTATATATATAAATATAAGGATTTGGGGGACTAAGGTATTTGTATGACTTAAATTATATTTCACTTAATAATTATTGTTAACGATGTATTTATAGTAAAAAGTATCTTGCTATGAGAAGTGTGTACCTGTAATTAGTGAAAGGAACACATTTTTTAATAGTTTAATTTTTTTTAATAAATATTTGTTAAAATAGAATATTTATATTTAAAAAAACTGTTATAGATAATAAAGCAATTTCGAATCCTCACACACACTATATATATATAATTTAAATAGAATTAAGTATTGAGAATATTTCTTTTCGTTCTTTTGAAATATATGACTTTGGACTCACATATTTATTTAAAGATAAAATATGAATAGTCATAGAAATGAGTTAAGGATAAAATATGAATAGTCATAGAAATAATAGAATTCAAAGAGTCACGAGGAAGCTCGAAGGTCATTGTAACTTGTTATAAATAGCTCCTCATAACTCAAGCAATAACTCAAGCAAGGGGCTTTTGGAAGGCTTGAATTCTATAGGTCTTGCCCTAGCTTCTCTTGTAATACATAGGAGATAGATCATTCTTTAGAGAAGCAAGTTATGGCTTCATGTTCCACTATTGGATACAATGTTTCATTCATGTAACAGTGTACTTGGGATATTAAGCTTTTAATCAGAAGCTCGCTGAGTCGACACTTCTGCATACATGTATTGTACATGTAGTTGGACTATTTTAGTTATGTTTATGGTACATGTTGCTTCATTTACATATTAATTTAATGAACTAATTCGTTGCTTAGCTATGGTTATTATTGAATGAGTGTTATGCTTTAACGATTGTTGTTTATTATGTGGACTAATCTGCCTGTATTCAACAAGTCTTTCTCTTTATCCCCGAGTCTCCTTTTAGGATAGTACTATTAGTTTTCTAATAGGTGGCTCGTTTCCCTCACCAGTTGTGGAAGTCTCCCTCGTATACCTTACATAGGGTGTCTCACAAAGCTCACATTCTTGCCACCCCAAGGAAGTGTTTTGTTCTCTTGTGTTTGATTGTAACCAAGGCATATCTTGAAACACCATTGCAATGGTGGGCACAACATATGATCAGATGGGGCTCCTACACCAAACAGCGTGAGCTCCGATTGGGACTTCACAACGAGGAGATCCCCTTACAATGTTGGCGACATTTAACACCATCAACACCTAGGTTGCGGGGGACCTAACTTAATGAAATTGATTATGTTGAAGATAATGTCCTTCCCCTTTAGAGAAACGACAAAGCGAGAATCCCCATTGTAGAACCATACACAATCCGCTGCTTCGTTCATCATCACTCCATCAAATAAGACATTTTCCTACAAGCGGGTTTCCAGTAAAA
This sequence comes from Pinus taeda, assembly GCA_000404065.3. Taxonomy (NCBI): domain Eukaryota; kingdom Viridiplantae; phylum Streptophyta; class Pinopsida; order Pinales; family Pinaceae; genus Pinus; species Pinus taeda. Next base: position 13,621 of record APFE030016376.1, on the reverse strand, counting down.
AGGGAGCCAATAATCATGCCCCCTATTGTGCAGTGGCATCAGGAAACCTCAATTCTACCTCCGCTTCCATCACCAAAAACATCACACATCTTCTTTGGCTTGCCTCCCACAACCTCACATACCTTCTCTAGCTTGCCTCCCACCGCCTCAACCACCTTCTCTAGCTTGCCTCCCACCAGTTCAACCTCTCATCGAGATGAGTTCACATCATAGAATTCAACAATGAAGCCACAGACAATTTTAGCCCACTAAAAGGGTTTTTCTTTTTCTTTTGTGTTAATTAATAAGACAATTATTGACTTGAGCCCACTTTTCTTTTGTCTTAATTTGAGACAATTAAAAAATAGAGACGAAATTAAAATGTTGCCTTAAATAAATGTCTTAAAAAAACCCTTCTTATAGTAGTGCATCATGCCTCAAACTAGTCCTTCACTTCCCCCACACTAACAATGCAAATCATAACCCTTTCTGCCAAGAAAGAAGGCCCACTGAGACCGTCTGCTCACCCAGGCCCCCTACAAGTTGCACTGCTCACCCCCCATACCTAGTGGCTGGATTACGTACCTCATAAACCACTATCGTCACCAACAACCGAGCACAAGCATGGTATGCCTGCGAGAGTAAAGTATCAAAGGCACTCCACACCCCACTAAATGAAACCACCTCTTTCTAATAACCATAGAAATAAAAATAAAAAACAACAACCAACTAGAGATGTCATTGTCCCTATAGACTGGAAATACCCAACCCAAAAACACTTCTAAAACCACACAAGAGACCCGCTAATACATAAACCATAATGCAATAGAGAAATGATAGGGAACCTGTACTTTTGTTTCCGCAAGCAGGAATACATGAGGCCTTGGTCGATCTCTAAACACCAAAGAGAGGATATCCCCACCTTTTGTATCTATCACTCCGAGAAACTGACACCCAACAAAACACACACAAAGAAGAAAAGTCCCAACCCTTTTTATCTGCATAAGAAACTTGTGAGGCCCTTCCAAACATTGTGCCCATAGATCTCAGACAATTATCCCCTGCTCCACTCACAGAGCAATCGCACCACCCAAATTCTTGCAAATGTAATGGACCACTGATATCCTTAACCAGGGATTGAGAAATGGCTCATTCTTGAAGCCAACCAATGCGTATGTCAAAGTTCCTCCCTCCACAAACCTACATTTCATTTCCCCACTCTCGAAAAGTCCCCTCACGACCAGACGCATGGCAATTAAACACCTTCAATTCTTTAGAGCTTCCTTAGATAAGCACTAAATTCAGTGTGCCCAACAAGATTAATCCTCATTAATTTTGCGTGGGTGAGATCTAGAGGCCACCTCCCAAGCCACTAGTTTACCTTTTGTCACCCCATCATGGTCTAATTTATTACATGTTATTCGTTTATAGTTATACATGGCTTTTTAGTTATTTACATAACAACATCATGTAAATTTGACTTAGTATTATATACATATTAGTAAGAAATATATTTCCAATTCCAAATAGATGATAGACATTAATAATTCTCCAACTTAAGTATACCTCATACAACATATGCATTATTTCTTCCTTACAGATATATCATTAAACAATTATTGTAGTTTGGTTTTATTAATTTACTCTTTCATCTATGAGATGATAATGATCAACTTATTGTTACGCTTATCCTAATACGGTGATTAAAAATTAATTCCACTTTATAGGGATGTTTTTTGCACAACAACATGAAAATTACTTCAAGTTAATCTCATTAATATGCCATAAACATTATGCACTCAATCTAACTCCATCTGCTAGTTCACATGACATTTGAAACATTATGGCGTGTGAACCTTAAGTTCATACAACCATCGTTCAACTTTTAAACTGACTTATAACACTTGTCTCATCCCACTCGATGTGTTAAACATGAATACAATTTGGTTATGGAACTATGAGTTTATTTGTTTAACAATTACATCCCCAGTTAATTTGATTGGTATACTAAGCAATAGATAGCATATTCATTTGTATAGTTCACAATAGTTATTCAATGTAATAGATTGTTCTTTTGTTAATTCTTGTATTGCAACAAGTAAAACACGAACTTGTGACTATTCTTAGCAAAATGTTAAGGTTATGGATCCATTTGTAATGATCGATATTAATATCAATACCTACAAGTTTTGTAAGGAATTCCATCATAAACATACCATAATCAATGGTGTTATTAAACGTTATATATTAATTGATCTCAAACAATGATGTACAATGTGTATATATTAATACATACAAGAAACAAAAGAATTAGTTCACGGGAGTTCTTGGACTTCAATAACTACCCAAACTGACCCAAGGTTAATCCCGAGAATTAGCTATCTAACAAAGAAGCTAGAAAACCCTCCACCATAGAAGTAGAAGATGATGGGCAAGGAGGACCCCAAATCCTCTTTCTTTCTAGTCTCCTCTGGCTCCTTTGATTCCGCCTCCACGAGCACGAACAGATGAACCAAGACTCCCATCTTGGTACCGATGACAAAGTCCTTGGCGTGAACTCTTTTTGTGGCCGTGCTTGTTGTCTGCAGTCAGCTAACTAAGTTCAAAGCCAATCATTACAACATTGAAGTGTGTAAGGGGTTGCAAAAACAATAGTTGCTTCTCCTTCGCTTGTGCTTGGATTTTATCCTTTCCCACCATCTCATGTAAATCAAAATCGAATAGAGTGGGCAGGGAAATTCACCATTGAACGTTATATTTTTGAAAGTATATATAATCCAATTATATGGTTTGTATATAAAACCATCTCGAGTTCATTTCATTTATACCTGGAATTATTTGTGGTGTTATTACTATGTGATGCAAAGTTTCAAAGATTAGTTTTAACCAACAATATTGATTTCAATGATTCATATTACTATTGTTACACAACTGTATAATATTGTGAAACAAAACAATGTATAAGTTCAAATAAGAATTGCCATTATGATCTATGAAACTCAATTGCAATTGTAATGAAATTTCTTAGTACATCATTACTCTAACTTGTTGTCATTATTCAACTTTTCCATGACAATATTTAGTTCATGTTAAATAAAATTAACTTCTTTGTTTTGTAATTCATCAAACATGAATATAGCCAATTGTGACTTGATTAAATATTTTTTTCTTTGTGCATAAGACTAAATTGATTTCATTTCCATCACATATTTGTTTTTTCCCAAGTTCCATCACATATTTTGTTATATTACATGGAGATCTTTTAATATGTACATTTCATGTAACAAGCTCAACATCATATTTTCGGATTGTGCACTCTCAATCAATTTCATATATCTTATCACGAATAATTATAATGGTTATGATACCTTTATCCAACATATTGAACTATATGAATAATTGGCTAAAGAAAATTTCTCCTGGGCATATGATTAAAATCCTTATTATTTAGTCTCTTCTAATATTTTAGCTTCATTCAATTTATTGCAAGTAATATATAGTTAGTCTAAGTGACACCATTTTCCATATGGAGGGAGAATATGCTATGTATGGGTAATTCAACTTTTATTCTACATGATTATTATTATTATTATTATTATTTGTAAACTTGGTGGTGCTTCCTCTATTTATATTAATTTTCCAAAATTAGAAACTTCCATTTGCTCCAAGTGGCTTACTTGCGCGAAGGAAACCAGATAGCCACCTGTCTGCATTAAAACCTGGCCAAAATTTGAAAAGGTTTTTCTCTATCCATCTAACGACATTGCCTTTACTGTCTATACTACTGTTCAAATTAAACAAAGTAAACAAGTAAAAGCATTTCATCAAAATTTTATCAGAATTGTACTAGACCTCTGCTTCAATCCTTGTCTAAGGATATTACTGGGGCTGGCGCTTTGGCACTAGAGCCAAGCATCTCGCTCCTCTTCATATCTTGTAGTGTCTACTGAATTCTACCCAAGACCAAGTTGTTTTTGTAAGTCTGTATCTGAACTGTTGCAATTTCCCTGAGGAGTTCAACCCTGACTGGATCCTTTTCCTTGGTGTTCTCCTTTGCCTCTATTCCGCCACTCACTGCTTGTTCTTGATTAAGGGTCATGGCCTGTGCCACCACGTTCTTCATGACCCAATACTGCTGTATTGTTTGTCTGAAGAGGGAGTGATGGCCTCGAGAATTCCCTGGATCGGAAACCATACTTTCCCACTCCTCCATGGGGATGTCTTGGTTCTTTATACTACCATTAAGTTCTCACTCCCAACCAGCAATTTGGGCTCTGATGTCCGGCAGGTTCCTTGCCATGTAGGTGTCAATGAGGGTTTTCATGTGTTCACTAGCCGGCTTTCTCCCTCTTTTCCTTTGTTCTTTGTTCGAGCCGCTCGCTCCTTCTATCATCTTTTTATCTCGCTTGCTTCTCCTAGTCAACATGTTACAACCTGCCTACCTGTTGTTGTCTCCTTCTTGTTGTTCTTTTGTCTTCCTCACTGTGTTGGGTGTAGTGTGAGGTGAGACCTATCACATAGCCATTATAGTTATCAATTTGATAATAATAAAACAAAACAATTTCCCATTTACCTATGTCCTTTTTGTTATCCCTTTCATTGCCAAAATTAGTTTCCTTCGAAATTTCTTTTGTAATGTCGCCAGTCCTCTCAATGTTATGGGTAATTTCCTTTCTTGATTCTCTTGAAGTTTTTCCCTCACGGCAACAATCGGCACACAACCTGCCTATCCTAGGCATCCACATGGTTTCGTCCCCAAGTAAGGTTGGTTTGTTGTTCCTTGCTCCCAGGGTCTCTCAGGTTTGGGTATGTCCTTCCTCAGGGTGCTAACCCTATATTCCTCCCCTAGAGCTATTGTGTTTCCCTCATTCTCCTTTTTCTCAGTTCTTTTTACTCTTCGAGGGTTTTCCTTGTTACCTTGTGGTTTTTTCCCATAACTTCCTACAAGGATGACTATAGTCTCACTCTGTCTTATTTTGTTTCGAGCATTTGTTGTGGTGTAGACCTCTCCCATCTTGGGTTCTAGTCCCTCCCACCTTAGCTTCCTACCCCAGGTTTTCATTGCCTTTTCTACTATTTTTGGCCGACCAGGGTCGCGGGAGTGTCTGGATACCTCCTTGCCTGATTCATTCCTTTTCCTTATCAAATTGCCTATATTCCTACAGAGATTCATCCTATGCATTACAAAGCAAGGGGCCAGAGGAGAAACATACAAACTTTCAGATCTGATTCTGCTTTTGTCCGCAGGCTGGAGCATCGATCTTCAGCCACCTTTCCTCTCTCTGGCTCTCGTCTCTATCTTCTGCATGCATCTAACTATGCCCTGATCTCCCTTATGGTTTATGCTCCTCCCCTTCCTGTCCTTTGCCTTTGCTGCCACCTGTCTATCATTATTCCCTGCACTAATCCCTACGTCGTCACCTCGGAATGATGAACCCTTGTCCTAGCTACCACCTCCTCGCATTAACTCTCACTTACTCCCGGCTGCTCTTTCCGTATGGGCGCTGTGCTCGCTTTGCCACTTGCTGACATCCTTTTGCCCGCCCCCTGCTTACCTCCCTGCCTTCTTTGCTGTCATGCTTATCCGTCTCCACCCTCATTCTCTCGGGGGTTGCTCCTTCTCTGCTCTGCTCGTCCACTTTCCTTCGTCCGCTCACTTTATTTCCCTCGTCTGTCCTTTCACACACTTGTCCTCTTCCTCCCCCTTCCCGGTCCCATCTTCCCAGTCCCTCTTGTTTCCTTGTGTTACACCCCAATCAGGGGTATGATTATTATTATTTTTATTATATAAAAGCTATAAATGAACCACATGTATTTTTATAATCCATTAAATATGATATTACTTTATTAGATAGATTCATATTTTCACTAAGTTTGCTTGCAATAATTATATTAATAGAGTCTTTTTAGAATCTTAGAGAACTGAAAGAAAATTTATTTTAAATCCACTACATCAACCATTACTTAACAATGATCTCCTAAAATTCTTATGAAACATTATTTATGATTTCCAATAATTCATTCATGGGTTCTTCTTTAGTATTATTACAATTCTAGTCTAATGTATACAATAAGAACTAATTATTGGAATTACATAGTTAATTCAAGTATTTAATAACTTCACTTTAAATTTTTTAATAAATTCCTAAAGATTACTGGAGAAGAAACCCTAATTATACTTTTAAATTATTCAAATTTTACAACACCAAAGTATTATTAACTAAGAACGTAAGTTCTCCAAATGGTTCCAACATAATGATGTTATTATTGAATTTGTAGCTCCAATTTCATATCCTTCCCACTAAAAATCTCATTACTTGATTGAATGTTTCTGTCTCACCAATAAACGACCTTGTCTACTCTTTCAACGCTCTCCTTCCCCGTGGATACACAAACTACAATGGGCATGTGGAAGGATTTGATGAAAAATATTGAAGTAGAGAGAGCCTAGCCAAGCTCAAGAGTTTCTCACTCTAGCACAATTCTCTACTCTCAAAACTCTCAACAATGCTCAAACTAATCACTATAGAAAAATTTGCATTAGGAAAATTGTCAAACATTAGGGTGCATAAGATCTCATCCTCTTAGTTTAGTCATATTTTTATAGTAGGTTTTTACTATACCACTTGTATTTCCATTCAATATTAAGAATTTTTAAATTACAAATTCTTTATTACAAGCTTTTCGAAGTAGAAGAAGAAATTGATCACTTAAAGGTCTAGGTGGAGGAGGAAAGAGAAAGAGAATAAATTTTGACAAGTCATCTTAAAGAAATATATAACGATATTAATAAACTTTAAACATAGATTCAAGGGGAAATCATCTTCTTGAAAATCCTAATTTGAATAAGTTGTTTCTTTGAGGGATAACATTGACAAGCTTAACAAAATCTTGACGGGTTTGCAGGTATTGGATAATATTCTTCGTTATTAGAAATCTCCAAGTGAAAAAACAAGTCTTGATTCTATAATTAGGTTTTCTTATAGAGAAGACTCAAGCCCCAACACTGAATTTGAAGATAAAGATGAGGTATGAAACTTTGGAATTGTTGCTACTTGAAATGTTGTGATGATCATGAAGAAGACAACAATGTGATGAAAATTGAACATCATCAAAATTTCAATGCTCCTCCAAGGCAGAGTATCTTCATAATGTCTTCAAGAGAATCTTTCCCGTCCAGGTACCAAAAGTACATTCTTTTTATGTACAAACTTTGGACATATGACTAGGGATTATATATCATATGAGAGAGATGCTTATCACTGATTCAAAGTAGAGTTTCCAGGGAGATTGGATTCCTATGATTTTAATAACAAGAAATATATAACAATTTCTCCTCCATTCAAGTATTATATAAGATACATTATATGTCACAATCTTGGTTTCATTGAACGAGTTGCAACATAAAATTCCTTAAGAAATTTCAAGGATATAAGGAACATATAATAACTTATATATTCATTATTTTTTATCATTAATAATAGTAACAATGTTATAATTTCATTAATTTTTATGTTTTTTTTAGCAATTCGATATGTATGATAAAGTAAGCTTTTTATGTTTGTTATGATTGATGCATATCTTCATTTTCCAATCATTTGATCTATATGGTTTCCCTAGTCTTTAAGTTGGTTAGTGATAATACCAAGTCTCCAACTCTCACCTGTCAACCATGTTAGTTAGATCTCTCTATATATATATATAAATATAAAGATTTGGGGGACTAAGGTATTTGTATGACTTAAATTATATTTCACTTAATAATTATTGTTAACGATGTATTTATAGTAAAAAGTATCTTGCTATGAGAAGTGTGTACCTGTAATTAGTGAAAGGAACACATTTTTTAATAGTTTAATTTTTTTTAATAAATATTTGTTAAAATAGAATATTTATATTTTAAAAAAAAATTGTGTATAGATAATAAAGCAATTTCGAATCCTCACACACACTATATATATATAATTTAAATAGAATTAAGTATTGAGAATATTTCTTTTCGTTCTTTTGAAATATATGACTTTGGACTCACATATTTATTTAAAAATTATTTTATGTGATTTTTTATCATATATTTATTTTAATAAAAAAAATTATATATATATAATTTTTATTTTTTTATGATTATTATAATTTTTTAATTTAAAATATTATATAATTCCATCATAAATACAAAGAAATGTTTTACCTATTTATAAGATATTGCGCAATCAATAACTTAATTCACTCACAGCCAACCCACATAAATCAACTCACACGCATTTCAAACAAATATTATAATACATTTTCACCCATTAAATCAATTCACAGTCATTTCACAAAAATATTATACTACATTCTCCTTTTTACAGATTATAAAGTTTTCTTTTTTCAAAAAAATAATGTCATGGATATCTGAAACCAAAATTGTGATACATACCCTGAACTTTCGATACATCAAGGGAAAATTAAATATATATAATGGAGTAGTGACTTGAAACACCTAAAAAGTTTGTCGTGGAAAGCCACCTCCTATTCACAATTAAATAGAGAGAAAGTGATTACTCAGAATTGTTTGAATACATAATATACGACTCCATTTAGATATTCAAAGAATGAGAGTTGTATTTGGAATATACAACTTCATTTATATGTTTAAAGAATGACAATACAAATGACAAGAAAAGAACGATAGCACTAAGCCCAAACAAACTGATAATACTGAAATTAACATCTTTAACACCCAATAAAACACACGACAATTTTGAATCCCCTCTCTAGGCCCGGGAGACGACATAATTGGAAATGGATTATGTAACCATAAAAACAACGAAAAATTTAAATATCGTTTCCTCGGCATAGCAAAATTGTTGCAATTTGCTGATTAAATTTTTCATTATTCTAGAAGAGCTGCCGAGTGGAGAGCACCAGTTTTCTGCGACCAATATGGTAAGTCCACTGCATCCCTCCAGTTGTTGCTTCTCGGTATACTTCCAATAGTGTGGCTGGCGGAGGTTTGGTGTACGCGTCGGTGAATGGGATGGACTCTTGTCAATCTTTCACAGAATCATGTGTCCTCCCCTGTTTTTCCCGTCACCTCCTGTGTGAACTTCCGCAATACAAGGGTTTTCATACATCTTCGAAGATTTGGATCTCCGGTTGGAAAGCCTTCTGGTTTGGGGTGGTAAGCCATTCTGCCTCTAGAACAACTGTTTCGACTTTTTTCCAGCTCTCCTTCCAGCGACCTATTTCTTCTTCTTTTGTTTATCCATACTTCTGGTCTATGGGACTTATATACCGACACATGACATAAGGAATCCACAAAGATGGGCTGTGGTGCTCTCCACTCGGTATCGCTCGAGGTAACAAGTTAGTCTTCAAAGCAACCCTCGTTATATTCTAAAATTTACCGTATATTATAGGATGCAGAGGAAGTTTCTTTTGTTTTTGTTTTCTTCGGAGCGACTTTGGCTTTCCACAGATATAAGTCGTTCTTACATAAATGGGTTGATTATACATCTGTTTACATGAACACTGGCTCTATCTGGTCGTGTTTCTTGATCCTCATTCTCGCCAATTCATAGCTGCTTATTGCTTCCATGTTGGGGTCTGAATCAATGGGATGGTGGAAAGAAATCATTAATTTTTTTAAGAAATATTTTATCTTTTCCAAACTATGCTCTGATTTTCGCTTTCGGTTAGGACCTTGGTGGTGTGTATTTTCGCTTTCGGTTAGGACCTTGGTGGTGTGTATTTGAGATCTACTGTTGCTGCATTGCATGTTCAAAAGTGTCTTTCTGAAACAACTTTTCACAGGGGAGTCCTTGCCTGATTTTTTTCGGTGTTGGAAAATTTGAATTCTCCTTATCCGTCGATCGGCCATTATGACCGACCATTCATTCCCACTGTCTTATTGATTAAAGCCAGCTGCCGAAATCTCATTTTCATCACTATTGGTGCCTCTCTTTAAATCTATCGTCAGATAGGAAGTCATGTCTACCTGGTCATAGGCCGTCATTTTCGGAAACTCCTATTTCCAACTCCATAGAAAAGTAAATGCTAGAGCAGCAAACAATTAATACAGAACCGAAATCTGATCTTCAGCAGCCATTTCAGATTGTTCGGTGCCGCAAAAGTCCACTGATATTTTGAGCATTAAATTCAGAATTAATTCCCCTGCAGACAACCGACTTATTTTTGCTGAAAATGCATCACCGCCTTGCATCACCGCCTTCTGCAATAAATACAGAGATAGAGATCAGCAGATATTTTGTTTAATTTATTGTTTAACTCAGATCTTTATTTTTCCTATAAATGTAAGCGCACAGCAGTTCTGTAATTAAGAAAGAAGAAAATCAGACAGTGAAAAAGATTTCTGAACAGCAGTTCTGTTTTCTGTCTGAGTTTTAGAACAGCAGTTCTGGTTTTATACTTTGAGCGTAGGTTAGAAGAACAGAGTGTGTCTCTTTTGTAAATGCACAGTAGTGCTGAACCTGCGATTTTCTGAGATAGAAAATCGATTTCTGGAACTGAGCGTTCCTCTTTTGTAACAGCTAAGTTTTCTGTATCAGTTTTTTGTTTACAGTTTATAAATTCAAGCTTACTGTTTTGATGATGTTAAATTGCTGTTACACCAAGTGTTAAAACACTTTGATTTTACTCTGTAAATCTCTGAGTAATTTTGACGCCCATAAAGTGATTTGCGTCAAAAATCGTGTTGCCGAAACACCGTAAGTCGAAAATTGTTTTGCGTCAAAAATCGCGTTGCTGCAACACGACGATCAGCAACTGACGAAAATTTTACGTTGCTGCAACACGACAAGCAGCGTTGCTGCAACACCTGTTACAGCAACACAGTTTTCTGTTTTTTTCTGCGTTAACAGAAACAGAGCAGTTTTTGAATTATCTGTTTGTTTAGGAATTTATCAGAAAATTCCATCATATCAGAGAGTTGTACTATGATGTTTTGTGTTAAGGAATTCACCATTAAAATTCCAACATGGTATCAGAGCTAGTCTAGGCACTCAGTGAGTCAAAAACAGAGTTTGTTTTTCACTGTAGGAGCTGTAAGAAGTTCAGTGAGCAGATTTTTTCCAGCAGAGAAAGTTTTTTGCTTGTTTTTAATTTTACAGTCAGCATCTTTTCTTTTAAGATGGCAGATGCTGGAACATGTTTGACAAATTCCCAACTGCCACAGTTCAATGGGAAAAATCACAGTGATTGGTCCATAAAGATGAAAGCATTGTTTGCTTCTCAAGGAATATGGGAGCTGGTTGAAACTGGCTATG
>APFE030016367.1:0-19597 GCA_000404065.3 Pinus taeda | reverse complement strand
AATCTGAGCATGAAAAGCTATTTTACTCATCAAAAACAACCTAAATAACAAAACAAGATTTAAATCTAAATAGCAGATTTTATTCTAAGAATGCATCAAAGACACATGGAAGTAAACAAAGGAGGTACTGGGCGCTTGAGATGGGCCCAACCCCAAGAGCTACAGCCTCCTAAAAGAGATTTAGAGCTGGTGCGAAGCTGGATTCATCTTTATTGATCAATAGAAATGTTACATTCCAAAAACTATCCACAAGGAGAACTTGAAAATGTGCTGAAAGCAAAGCTAATCTATTGCCTAAAAATCGAACTACAAAATGACTAACTACTGGCTAACCAAAATGACTAACTGAAATGAGGCCCTAAGCCCTCTTATTTATACAAATTGACAACCCCAACAGTCCTCCTAAACTTTAGGGACTCGACTGCCCAAGACTTGTAGTTAACAACAGTCCTACTTGACTTGCTTGGCTGCCCTTGTGTTAATTGATTTGGTGGCCCTTGAACTCCGAGCTTATGGTGGAGAATTCAAGGTAAGGGCCCATAAATGAAGGGAACACCTTCCTAAAAATAATCTCCACGAATTTGGCTGCCAAGTGCTCATTTCAACCATTGACTTTGTCTTCAAATTGACCAAAAAGGCTACACAAAGCACACATTAGACTTGTTGGCATAATGACTAACCCAATTCACTCTATTAGCATAAATATAATAAAAAACATGCAATAAACTAATGAGAATGGTGGATTAAGTCGAATTAGGAGGTTGAATGAGCCCAAATAATCATCCATTTTTGGGGCTCATCACCAGCTGTGACTGCTCTCCAGAATTGCGCAGAGTAGGCCAGGCTAGTTATACTGCCATCCAAAAATGCGCAGAACTAGCCCAGCTGCACTGCTCTCCATAAATGTGTAGAGCAACCCAGGCCAGCTGCACTCTTGTCTGGGTAAGTTTGTTTTTCATGCATTTTGCAGTTCTTTATGTCACTTTTAGATTTCGGCTTGTATGAGTGTTGTTTCCTAGGTTTTATTGAATGATCGCCGGAGTTTCAATGTATTTTAGATTTTAGAAGTGTTGTTCCAATTTTTGCATTACCTTTCGATAGCGTCGCACGCATAACATTTTTTTTTGTACTCATAGTCGTCGTTTCGATGACTTACTTCATGAGCTTCTTGGTTTTGTCATTTGACTAATTTCTGCACTTGCTTGAATCACATGCATGTTTATTTCTCTCATATCTGTACCAACTTCATACACATTCACTCCTTCGTGTCTTCAGGTTGCCATTGGGTAGATCAAGGTTGTCTTGGCCCTGATCCTATGTGTCCCAACAAGCTGTATTCATTCCTGGCAGCCAAGGCTCTGACTTGCCTCTAGGAATTGCACAGAGGATCCCCACACTATCTCCCAGTTGTGCCTTGCGCAATCCTGAGAGGAAGTGCCCAGTCCTGCCCACTAGAACAACATAATGCATATTTCTAGCTAGCAACCCAGCTTGACTATTATACGTATTACGTAGTTCCAATCAACCTCATTGGAAGATGGGACTGTGCAATGTGCAGTTCCAACTCCTAGCTTCCCGAAGTCAGTGCTGTGCAATCTTGCCCAACAGTCACCAGTTTGGTGCCTGCATGTTTCTTGATGTTTTTAGCTCACATTGTCTCGCCATGAGTGTCTTCTCTATCTCCAAGTACTACACATTTTTTAGCAACTTCTCTGCAATACAGGTATCATGGCCTCCAAGAGAGCTGGATCAAAAGACACAATTGAAAGCAATACTGGGGACGTGATTGAACAAGGGTTAATGAGCTTTCTCGTGTACACAGAAACACACATGTTCATCGAGAAGGACATAAAGATCACATGGAAAGACATCAACACCATCTTCTCAGGGAGTTTTGAGGAGAATCTAGAGGATCGACATGTCTATGTGAACATCCGTAAGTTAGGACTATAGAAGGTTGCATGTAGGTTTCCCATGTTCCCCTGCGCAGATGTGATCCACTAGATTGTCTCACACATTGATATTGAGAAAATGATACTGATCAATGTTAGTGGACCAAGGCTTGCTTCCTTTAGGACAGAGGATTATCAAGAGATATATCATTTGACATTCCCAGTGAGCAGGATGGATGCATCATTCTACACTCCCAACAACAACACGAACACAAGAGACATCTTGAAGTGTTGGGTAAAGGAGCCAACAAAGTTTAGGATGACACCCAACTAGATATACAGGATGAAGACAATCAGGAAGGCATACTAGTTCTTGGTCATCTTCACATGCGCTTGTATGATCAAGGGAGTACAAAGAACTTCCAGCGGAGTTGGGTTGCTATGTTGGATCAGCTGAAAAGTGAAGGAAAATTGTTCAAATGGTTCGACATGTTGGCTCTCTAGTTGAAAGTGCATCTATTCAATTCTCATAGTCCACCCGAGGATCAACTAATAAAATTCTTCATGTATGTGTACCTGCTCAATGCAATTTGTGCTCGTCAACAGTTTCCTGGCATGGTTTGGGCATGGACACCTTTAGTGAATGCCATGAACGTATATTGCAAGTTTATCTCATATTGTAGCTACAGAGCAGTCATGGCCAAAATATGTGACCATTTAATCACCCCTCTGTACACGATGATCTTTGAACAAGATTCGCCCTGCATGTCCCAGGCATCAATGGAGGCATTTCTGAACATTGTAGATAGGTATGCCTCACCCAAGGGAACCTTCATCAGGATGTACAACACGGAGAAAGCTTGGCATGTGTTGCCGAGGTTTACCATGGACAAGTTGGTCATGCAAGAGGTTGCATACCACATCTCAATAGGGTAATCATCTAGATTACACAAGAAGAAGAAGGCACCATGGCCCACGCTTCTTGTGCGGATTGGGTAATATGCAATAGGGAGTTTGAAAGAAGCGAATGCTGAGGTGGTAGACTTCAAGAAGCGGATGTTGATTTTCAACCCGTATGACCCACATGGTTTATGCGTGAACCACTATGTGAGAGTGTACTATCCTTGGATCCATAGGGAGTTTTAAAGAAGCAGATGCTGAGGTGGTAGACTTCAAGAAGCGGATGCTGAGTTTCAACACATATGACCCCCATGGTTTATGCATGAACCACTGTGTGAGAGTGTGGAGCTATAAAAAGGGTCTCTTTCACCTCTAGTTACCTCACATTAATATGCCAATCCGGGAACGTTTTGTTATTTCAAAGAGTGTCTCAGTCTGAGGCTATCATTTGCTAGAGTAATGTTAGTAGCACAGTGTTTGAAAATACAAGAGTAAATAGATGCTTGTTTACAGCTTAACTACTTCAAAAGATTAAATCACACATTCTGAAAACTAAGTAATTTATCAGTAAAGGGTTTGGTAGCAATAACCCATCCCTTTGGAAACTGATGGAAAAGGAAATCAGAAAAAAGATCATGGATCTGGGAGCCGGACAGTAGATGCCAATGCTCACTACAGCCTAAGATCGTTCTTCACACTAATAACAATAAATGGAACGGAAAATAAGAAATGGAACAGCAATTAAGAAATTGAATAGCAATGAAATGGAACAGCAAACCTGAAATAGAACAGCAAACCTAAAATGGAACAACAAATCGGAAATAGAACAGCAGCTAAGAAGTAGAATAGAAACTAAGTCTAACAAGTCGTAACATCTTAGTCTATCAAATCAAATGCATTAATCATAATCTACAAGAATCAAACGACAATCCTTCAATCTTTAAGGACGAATTTAATAACACACACAAATGGAACAACACTGATTATTGATAAATTATGGAACAACGCTTAGAAACCATGCATACACACAACACACTTAAATAGTAGTCTGATCCAGTTATCACCTCAAGTAGAAAGAATACGATTGCATTTCAAGATAGAACAACATTACTCATAAATCCAACAATCGCAAAGATCATAACTTCCAAGATGAATTCCGTAATGTTAATGAACAAGTGCACAACACAAAGGCTCTGTAATGGAACAACAACAGTATTCCGTAAAGACTAGCAGTATTATATCAACACCTAAAAGAACAGTAATATGATGCGGAGTCAATACAACAATTCTATCTTCAGAGACCTTAGCAATTTAAGCATAACAAAGCATGTGATGTAAACTTACAAAACACATCAGATTACCAAAATCAAGTCGATAAGCAAACCACACAAAAATCAAGTGTAATGGTACAAGAGCAAGTGTCCTCCAGGGCCGGGCCCTTAGCCTCCAGGGGTACACCGCTTGAAGTTATTCCAGACTCAAAGATGAAATAGTAACCAAGTTTGTACTAATGCATCAAGTAAAATTACAGTAGAACAGTTCTTAGCGAGACACAACTGATCAAAGTTTTGATCTTAAAAGAAATTACATAAAAGCATAACAACATCTAACTCTCTCCTGAGCTAACAGTGTTGCCCCTTATATAAGGGTGACGATGGAGATATCTAAGTGCAGAAATCGATAAAACAACGATCCCTCGGGATCAAGGATCCTAAGGGATTCGCCGAACCATTAGCCCTTAGTCATTTCTTCTCTTTCTTGCGCCGAGCTGATATCTCCGCTTCCTTTCCCAGGCTGATCCACTTTGATCTTGTTTGCATGCGGTCTCCCGTCGAAGGGACATTGGTTAACTCGTCTTTGTCTTTTCCTTTAGAACGGCAACTTCTCGTTTTTTTCCTTCCTGCATAAGGAAATGACAATTGTCAGCGTTTTCGTCTTGCATATTAATCTCACATGTTTAATTACAATTCTTTATCATTTTCCGAGTTCATGATGCAAAAAGGCTTGTAAGTTCTAATGAAAAGACACTGAAATAATCATCAAAAACATACCTTCTTTAGTACTCCACACACCCCCCTGCTTACCCTTTTTCATGCCCTCATGAAAGCATTATAGTTGACGTGTAAGGCAGTGAGCGAGTAGGCTGGAGATGGAATCTCAAGTGAAGGCCTACAGCCATGATGCATAACTAGGTAGTCAAAGAAATGGCCTGTCTAACCCTTAGGCATCTCATACAGGGCTTGGTATCCAGGTGCATAGTGCCAAATAATTGGACTCTGGAACCTATATCCTAACCAGGATGGCCTTGCCCTCAAAACAATTTCGCCATAGAGGTGCAAGTGGTTGGCAGCTAATTTAAAATTCTCATACTTAAATGGTTCCCTGAGCTGGATATTCGGATTAGATATTTGATACCGGAATTTAGCTGCATCAATGGCAGGGTCTTTGATAGAGGAAAAGTATTCTAATCCCTGCCGAATGATTGCCTCATGCATGGGTCCTAATGCTTCAATCACTCCTGGAGTCTTCATGAGGTTTCTATGTTTTCTCCATAATTGTACTAGATCCCTAGGCTCAGCTCTTATCCATAAATCTAATCCGTTTTCTTGTCTTTGGAAAGCATTATAGGCTTTGAGCCATTTAATTTGATTAACCGCAAATGAAATAAATGCCTGTAATTGAATATCCCCAACAAAAGGGCCAGGGTTCAACTCGGTCTCATGTTCTAGTACAAGGTTATGTAAATAAAACTCACACAGTAGTCTCTGAACTTTTATCCCGTAGTGCTTACAGCAGTTTATAAAATCATTGATGGTGTTAATTTGTATGGGAGCACCTGCTTTGACAGCGTTTATTTTCAATTGCAAATATATTTCCATTAAAAACAAGGCATAATTTTTAGCAGGGGCTCTACATGCTAGGACGTCATTGTATAAAGAACATAAGGTATCCATCTACTTGATAACTACATCTAACCTACGAGTTACCTTCACGACTTTCTCTTGTTCCCTTCGCCACCCTTCAAAGGCCTGGCTTTCGGATAGATTGGCGTTCCTAAGCTATTGTTGTAGCTCTTCATACTTTTCTCGAGGGACCGTTTGCTCTCTAAGCTTTTCTGCTTCTTGCTGAGATTGCTTCAAACCCTTTTGTAGAGTTACTATTTTTGGATCTCTTTTCCATGCGGCAGTGGAGGCCGGGAGTTTTACCTGAACTTTCCTATTGCATTGCTTTGAGTTCATAACCCTTATCACTCCCGAAAGTGGTGCCTCCGTCTGAATTTCCTTATCACAGGTCAACATTTCATCCATTTCTATTTTAACATGAATATCAATCCATTGCTATTCCTTTTCAATTGGAACAACAGTCTGTTTCTCAGCATCATTTGGAATAACAGCCAGGCTTTCGACAAGGTTTTGAACAGCAGGATGGATTCTGGTCCTCCACCCCTTTGCCTTGAGGGGTTTTGCTGGAGTGGCCACATTTTTACTTCCCGAAGTCCTTTTTACCCTTTGCCTTGCCTTTAGAATCCTAATCTGCTGGTGGAGCTATACTATTATGTTCAATCATCTCTGTTGTTCCTTTCGCAATTCCCTAATTTCCGCAATTTCCTTAGAAGGAACAGTAGGCTGTTCACTACGGCCTGGATAGTGACTAATTTCCTGATTTTCTTCCTAGGGTGTTTCTTAACTGTTCTGCTCTAGCTGTTCCGAGGCAAGAACCCTAACTGGTTCTGTTATTTCTTGTGCGACCTCTTTTTCTGCCCTTATTTCCTCCGGAATTTCCTCTGGTGTCTTCTGGTTAGGAACGGATTGTTCCTGTTCAGCATCTCCTGTCATATTTTCATCATGAACAGGCAGATTCTCTTCTTCTGCCTCCTTTGCATGTGATTCTTCAGGTGCATTTTTCTCCTAGGGTTTTTCTTCGACATGGAGGTCTGATGGACTAGAAGGTTGGCCATATTCACCCATATTGGCCAAAACTTTGGCCAATTCATCTTCACCCAATGGGTCCTGCAATGGGCTACCTTCTTGCTATTCCATTTCCTCCTCCTGCTCGGATTGCTCGGCTTCTTCTTCTTTGTCTTCCTCTTCTTCTTTAGATTTCTCTGCTTCTTCCTCCTTTTCTTCTTCTTCTTCTTCAAATTGCTCTACCTCCTCTTCTTTTTCTTCTTCTTCTTCTTCAGATTGTTCTGCCTCTTCTTCTTGTATTTCTTTCTCTTTTTCTTCCTCTTCTAGCTGTGGGGGTTGCTCATCTTCTATTTCTACCGGTTGGCTGGTGCTTTCTTGGGGCTTCTCCAGCCCCCCTCGTAGTCATCCTAGCCGGACCGATTTCCTGCGTTTTTCGGGTCGCTCGGGTGTGCTGGTGGCCTGTTTACGCTTTGCCGATTTCCTGTGTTTTTCTGGATGCTCGGGTGTACTGGTGACAAGTTTCCGTTTTTCTAGACGGTGTGGTCAATCCCCCATTTATCATGGAAATTAGCTCTTCCCAGCTGCTCTGCTGCTGGGTGAGGCTATGGCTGACTATCAACTGAATCAACCCATGATGACTAACAACTGGCTCTACATGTTGTGCCTTTTTTATGCTCTGTGCAACGTCATGAAGTAATGAATTCAACAATGCAGGTAAATTTACAGAGCATTTTTGTTTTAGTACAGCTGAGAGTTTAAGATTTCGTGGTCTTACCACATGTTTTCTACCCTCACAGGCGATGTAGCTTTGAATGGTCTTCGCCAATTCTGCCCACGGCTCTCCTAGTGCTGCTGGCAGAACCCCCTTTCCTCGAATTGTCAGGCCCTGGCCTTCGTCCTGGAAGATTTCTTTAATCTTCTGCAATCTCTTATTCTTTAACGTCCATACAAGTCCAGTGGTTGGCAGTCCCGAGACTTCTTCGATTATGTCGTCGGTGACTGCTATGCGTCTCCCCCTCACTGTGGAGTGATCCTCTTGCAAATTCTGCAAGAATTCAATTGCCACAGTCGCGATAGACTCCTGCAAGCGGTTAAGATAAGTCAGCCACCCTGCTCTTCCTAGAATTTTCCGGGCAGCAGCAGAGACTATTAACACTTGTGGTTCTCTCCGAATCAATCTTCCCCCCCATGGTTTCACTGTAAACTCTCAATGGAACGACAATTGTTCGTGTTGTTGAAACATAGAGAGGCTAACAGACGCAAGACTCGTTCAAACTCTAATGCTACAAAGTATATAATGGAAATGCCTTTGAATAGCAAGTCATTCAGAAAAAAACAAAATAAAAAGAAATAGTATACCATTGAGCCATGTTATACCCTAGTACACAACTTCCCGAATAGTGAGCTGACACGTAATCCAGGGAATGATGAGGTTAACCTGCCCCCCCACAATGTGATAGGCTGTCCCAGCCGTCAAATAAAGGAGTAGCGCCCGCTCTACAACGGAGTCTTTAAGGAACAGCGTATGGCAATATGCCATGTTGACAAAAGCAACAAATTACTGAAATCGAGGCGTAGAGTTGCGTCGCTTAATACATAAGAGACTGCATATGATGCAAGGTTGGGGATAAGACATTTGCCGTAAATAGAGAGTCTCATGCGGTCATTGTCAATTGTTCTGTTATGATTGGTGATAATATATATTCATGCGCTGTATGGTTTGGGGAATAATATAATTGATTACTAAGGCATAAGAAACAGAAGGGTGCTAATAACTTACCTATTGGTGTAAATAATGTACTTCAATACCATTAACAGTACTCTACTGCCGAGAGGTGTCCATAACCTTGGCATAGTTGTTTATTTCACCCATGGAACCATGGCCCTTTGTGTATGCTTAGGAAATGTTGTGTAATGTCAAAATATAGGCCATTATGCTGGCTTGGTGACCAGTTAGCCATAATGCCATTCACGAGGAAGGAGCGAAAAGTGGGCAGGGCGGCTCGTGATGAGACCTCCTGTTCCAAGGGTTGTTTATTTGATATACCTTTTGGACCATATCCCTAGTGTGCTGGCCATAGTGGGAATGCCACTTCACTTTCATCCTCATGATCATGGTAGGCTGGCTCTTAATGAGACCCCCTATCCTGCAATTAACAACTTATAAATCATGTTTGCTCTTTTTTCTTTCTTTTTCATAAAGTATTTTCCCTATTTATACACAAAGGGTGGTTCAACACTCCTTAAGAGTAGGAATGGTGGAAGAAGTCTTAACATCTCAAATAGGAAGATATAAACCCTTTGCTCTTATTCCTGAATAATAATTAAAGAGGATTAAAAGGGACCAACATGATAGAGATAACCAATCAGAGCATAATTAGTAGAACAATGACAGAAAAAGATGATGAATAAGTGTTTCCTTCCTTCTGTCCTTTTACCAATTCAGGGCAATTTCTTATAAAGATAACGACTTATGATTGATTGATTTCAGTGTGTTGAGATTTTGTATCCATTGCATAAGTGCATAGTTGTATTGTAAAAGACTTGAAAGAATAGGAACAATAGGCATCCTTAATTTAGAACAGCAAAAGGAACAAGTTGTTTCACAGGGAGAGAAAAAGTATGCAAGTGGTATTCCTTTTGAGAAAAGGAACAACAAAAGTCCACAAATGTTGTTCCTTTGGAAAAGGAACAACAGAAAACGCAAATGTTGTTCCTTTGAAAAAGGAACAGCAAAGATGGAAAACGCTATTCCTTTGGAAAGGAACATCATAACGCATAGATGTTGTCCCTTTGGAAAAGGAGTAGTAGAACACACAGGTGTCGTTCTTTTGGAAAAGGAATAGCAGAAA
This sequence comes from Pinus taeda, assembly GCA_000404065.3. Taxonomy (NCBI): domain Eukaryota; kingdom Viridiplantae; phylum Streptophyta; class Pinopsida; order Pinales; family Pinaceae; genus Pinus; species Pinus taeda. The sequence goes on along the minus strand of APFE030016367.1, from coordinate 10,045 downwards.
TCACAAACGTTGTTCCTTTAAAAAAGGAACAGCAAAGCACACCAATGTTGTTCCTTTGGAAAATGAACATCAAAAATCGAAAATGTTGTTCCTTTGGAAAAGGAACAGCAAAACACACAAAAATGTTGTTCCTTCAGAAAAGGAACAACAGAAATAAAAAACGTTGTTCCTTTGGAAAAGGAACAGCAAAGCAAGCAAACGTCGTTCCTTTGGAAAAGGAATAGCAGAAATCGAAAATGTTGTTCCTTTGGAAAAGGAACAACAAAAACACACAAATGCCATTCCTTTGGAAAAGGAGCAGCAGAAATCAAAAATGTTGTTCCTTTGGAAAAAGAACAACAAAAACACACAAATGTCGTTCCTTTGGAAAAGGAACAACAGAAATCAAAAATGTTGTTCCTTTGGAAAAGGAACAGCAAAAAAATAAAAAATGTTGTTCCTTTGAAAAAGGAACAGTAGAAGACAAAAATAAAGAAAAAGAACCAAATTATAGTAAAATGAAGGCTGATCCAACGGGGGTTGTTCTTTTGAAAAGGAACGGCGAGAAGAAAATGTTGTTCCTTTGAAAAAAGGAACAGCAGAAATAGTAACAGCAAAACGTTGATTCAAAAATATGTACAAAAATGATTCAAGAAAAGAAATTATGTACAAGCTGTAAAAAGAAGTAAATTCCTTAATGAATTACAGGTGAGGAATACTTCTCTTCCTCCCCCAAAATCTCCATATCTGAGTCTCGGCGTAGCTATTGGCAGAAGGACTCCCGAGTGAGTGGTTTGCGATAGAGACGAACTCGGTGGCCATTTGCCTTGAAGGCATATCCAGAACTATCAATAGTGATTAGAGTAAAGGTACCATTTTCATGTACCTTCTGGATTTCATATGGTCCCAGCCAACAAGTCTAGAGTTTCCCGGGGAGGTCCTGAAACCTGGAGTCGTACAAAAGAGCCCAGTCTCCTTCATGGAAAACTTTATTTTTAATGAGATCATCATGCCATTTAGCTCGCTGTTGCTAGATCAGAGCAGTGTTTTGAAGTGCAGAGAGCCTAATTTCGTCCAGCTCATTGATCTGTTGTAGTCGATTAATCTGTGCCTCGGTTAGATCTAAGCCAACTTCTTGTGTTGTTCGTAATGTTTGGATTTCGAATCCTATGGGGAAAATGGGTTGTTTTCCAAACACTAGTTGATAAGGTGAGTAACCAGTGGTACTTCTCCATGTTGTTCTGTAAGCCCACAGTGCTTCAGGTAGTCTGGCAGCCCAATCACGTCTATGTGATGCAACAATTTTCGTTAGGATTGCTTATATTATTTTATCGCTGCTTTCTACCTGCTCATTTGCTTGTGGGTGGTATGGAGTAGTGATTTTATGTTGGACATGATAGTTGTTGAGTGTTGCAACTATTATGTTCCCAGCAAACTGTGGTCCACCGTCTGTAATTATCTCGCTTGGAAGGCCATAACATACAAATAGATGGAACAGGAACTGTATGATAGAGTCCTCTGTAGCTCTCGGCAATGCCTCTGCTTCAACCCACTTGGTGACATATTCTGTTGCCACCAAAATATATGTTTTCTGGTTTGATGATGGGTTGATTGGTCCAACGAAGTCAAGAGCCCATCGCTCGAATGGTTCGACGACTAGCTATGGTTTCAGAGGCATCTCATCAGACTGACCAGGGTGTCTTGCTCTCTGGAAATTGTCACAGGCTTGGACAAATTTCTTTGCATCTTTGAAAATCGTTGGCCAATAATACCCTGTTTGTAGCACTTTATGTCTAGTTCTGCGATCGACGAAATGTCCACCACATGGTCCGTCATGGTATGCTTTCAAAATGTCAAAGATTTCATCCTCTCGAACACATCTCCTGATATGCATGTCTACCCCTGTATGGAACAAATAGCCCCCAATCCAAGAAAATCGAGTACTCCACTGAACAATTTGTTTCCGCTCATTATGGGTTAGATGCTTTGGTAGTTTACCTACTGCTAGGTAATTGGAAACATCAGCATACCAGGGCGTTTGAACAACCACAGCAAACAGATGCTCGTCCGAAAATTGATCTTCCACTGTTGTTGCATCAATTGGCTTTGGCATTCTTGAGAGAAAATCGGCTACAGGATTTTCTTTTCCAGGTCGATCCTTGATTGTAATATCAAATTCCTGCAAAAAAATCAGCCATCTAGTTATTCTGCCATTTGTGATAGGCTTGTTTGCTAAATATTTCATGGCAGAATGATCTGTGTACAAGATAACAGGATATCCAATGATGTAATGTCTGAACTTATAGACAACATGTAGTACAGCTAGAAATTCTTTTTCAGTAACAGTGTAGTTTAATTCAGCAGGGGATAAATTTTTGCTAATGTAATAAATTGCATATGGTTTTCTATCATCTTCCTGCCCAAGGACCGCTCCAATGGTTGTATCCGAGGCATCAGATGATATCTGGAATGGCAAATCCCAATTTGGTCCTCAAAGGACTAGGGCTGTGGATACGAGCTTCTTCAGATCCTTGAAAGCACGTTCACATTTTTCTGTCCAAAGAAAATCGACATTACCAGTTAGTGCATACAAAGGTGCAGCAATATGTGAATAATGTTCTATAAACCTCCTGTAATAACCAGAAAATCCAAGAAAACTGCGTACCTCCGTTTGAGTGGTAGGAGTGGGGATAAGCAAAAGTATTTGGATTTTGGCTGGGTCTACCTGAATGCCAGCTGCTGAAATATAGTGTCCTAGGATAAGTCCTTCCGTCATCATCATATAACATTTTCATGGCTTAAACAAAGCCTGGTAGTAATGCAGTGTTGTAAGACTTTTTCTAGTGTATCCAGTGCTGGATTGAAATCATCTTCGTATGGTGTAAAGTCATCCATATATACTTCAAGTCCTTCATTTATTAAGTCTGCAAAAATGCTAAGGATAGCCTTTTGGAATGTGGCAAGAGCATTGCATAAGCCAAAAGGTAAAACTTGGTAGACAAATGTTCCCCAAGGACAAGTAAAAGTAGTTTTGTCTTGGTCTTCAGGGGCAATATGTATCTGATTGTATCCACTGAAACCATCCAGGAAAGAAAATAATTTCTTTCCTGCCAAAGTGTCTAATACTTGGTCGATGAATGGGAGAGGGAAGTGGTCTTTTTGTATTGCTTTATTTAGCTCCCTGTAGTCCACACAGATTCTCTATTTCCCATTCTTTTTTGGTACCACCACAAGCGGAGAGACCCATTTACTATCAGAGATAGGGTAGATAAAATTGACATCTAAAAGATTTTTAAGTTCATCTTTTACCACATCTTTTAGATGAGGATTTAGTCTCCTCTGAGGCTGTCGAACAGGTCTCGCATCTTTTTCTATGTAAATGTGGTGTGTATATAACTGGGGGTCAATTCCTTTCATATCAGGGTAGTCCCATGCAAATGCTTCTTTATATTTCCTTAACACATGGATGAGCTTCATTTCTTGTTCGGATGTGAGGTTGGCATTAATGTTTAAGGTTTTTCCCGGTTCAATTTCCACAATTTTACTATTTGCAACAGGGGTGACAAGGATTGTATGATCATGTGTATCTTTCAGATGATCTTCTTCTAATTTATTATCAAATGTTGCTTTTATCATATGACATTGTGTGCGAGATGTGAGTTCATTTTGACTAATGAAATTATTAATGGCATTGTCTTCTGTTTGGTATTTGAAATCAAGTGCCTCTTGTATAGTTAATGGATATCTAATGTTTCCAGTAAGGTATGATACAGGGTGCCTATTTGTTTTGACTATTGCGACACTTGGCTGCGCTGGAGGATATAGAACTAAGTTCATGATATCTGTTATCCTAGTTATGATCATATTTCCTTGTCGACAGCCAATATAGGCATCGGTAGTGGCGAGCCAAGGTCTACCTAAACTCAATGGATGTTCATCAAGTGGGGTTTTGGGATTTATTATCAGAAAATCGGTTGGATATTCCCAGGAGTCAACAGAGACCATGACATCATGTAGTGTGCCCTCTGGCCTAACCACAGATCGGTCAGCCAATTCTAACAAGGTAGAGGTGGGTTCTATAGATGTAATGCCTAGCTTTTGGCAAGTAGTGGTTGTTAAGATATTTATTGCAGCTCCTAGATCAACTAAGGCATTGGACAGGGTATGACCATAAATTTGGACAGTTACAATTGGATTTCTTAGGTCTTTGTATTTAATGGGTGTTTCTTTTCCTGATAATAAGTCAGATAGAGTGCCGACTACTTGGACTCTTGGATTATTTGTTATATTCCTCCTTGGTTTCTTTATGCACAATTCTTTGATAGTTTTTGTGTATATCGGGATGTCTTGAATGGCTTGGAGGAATGGAATTTTTATGTACAAATTTTGTAATTCTCCCAGAATGTCAAAATAAGGATATTGTATAGGTCGAGGTATGACTAATCATTCTAGGAACGGGGGAGAGGATGTGGTTGCTTGATTATGAGCTTGTTGTTTATTCACATCCTCTTCTTGTGACAAATATTCTCTATGTAACTGATCTTCAACCTGAACTGTCTTATTTCCCTCGGTTTCAATAATACACCCAGATTTTAACTGAAAATCATTACACTCCTTGAGATCGGCTCCTACTTCTAGTGTTTCTATGATTTGGAGAGATTGGACCAGTCTGTTATTTGGATTAGGGTTGGGTTGGGCTAGGAGTTGTGGTCTCAGATTAGACTGGGGATTTTGTTGTAAGGCTGGCAGTGTAGGTTAAGGGAGAGGAATGGTTCCTACTGGTTGATGCATTGGTCTCTGCTAGTTTGTCTGCCAGGCTGAACTTTACAAAGTAGGGGGAGTCCATTGTGGTGGGTATGGGTTGCTTTGCCAATATGGTGGGGTATAAGGAAGATTCGGCCAACCAGATTGGCTTCCCTGATTCAGCCACGGGTTTGAGGAAGGAAATGACTGTGGTGACCAGTTTGAAAATGGGGGTTGGAGTTGACTTTGCCACATATTATACTGTTGAGCATTATACTGCGAAGGCTGAAAAGAAGAAGTTGGGTCTGGAAACATACCAGATTGTCACGACTGCCACTGACGGCACTGGTTGAGCAAATACACCGATTCTGGCTCTTCTTCTGCTTCCTTATATACTGCTTTCAATCCATGAAGTGAGGTACAGCTCTTCGTAAGGTGATCTTTTGTGCAGATGGCTCATGTTCGGACTGCATCCAGTGGACACTCCTTATGGCTATGCTTCTTCCTGCATCTGGGACAGAAGATTGCCAAATTCTGTTATGCCTCCATTTGCTTCTGCTTGGCGTGCATAATATCAAGTTGTGTAGTTAGTGTCCCTAGTATATCAGTTTTAAAATTTTCCAATAAATTTCCAATTTCTACACGTGTTACTCCTTCTAGCGATATTTTATTATCTCTTACAAACCAATCATGTTCTGTCGGTTTTACTCTTGTGCTGCCTCTCGAGCTCCTGATACATAAATCAATAATGTCAGCAAAACTTTCTTGATAAATATCTCATTTTCCCATAATGTTTAATGTTTCGATCCATTGTTCCTTCATGCCCCTTATTAATGTTGTTTTCAACACAGTATCAGGTAAAGGTAGTGATGCATAGGGAGATATTTGTAGATTATACTGGAAACGTTCCACATACTCCTCTAATGTTTCGTTTGGTCTAGTTATCATCTGGAATATTTCGTCCTTCAGTTCTCTAGACTTGCAATAGTCCTGATAATTTTTTAGAAAAGATTCTTTCATTTGATCCCAGTGATTTATAACCCCGCCACCTAATCCCATAAACCATCTTAAAGCAGCCCCTTTTAGTGTAGAGGGAAATAGTTTCAGTTTCTAGGGTTCGCTGGTGTAATCATATCCCCTGCACAGTACATCAAATTCAAATAAAAATGCATCCGGGTCTTCTGATGTAAGACCGTGGAATGTAGGGATATGTTGAAGAGGGATTGCTTTCATAGGCACATTTGTTGTAGAATCCACTATGGGGTATTGTAAAGTAGAGGTTTGAGTGTTTGGCTGGTTTTGAGCCATTGGGTCGAATATATGCCAATAACCTTCTGGGATATCTAGGAGGGTATTCCTAGGTTGAGAGGGAATGACTTTACAAGGACTATTTTTAATAACACTTCCTCTATCTGGGATAATGAGAGTGCCTAATGTCTGAGGAGATTGAGTTTCTTCAAAGATGATTTTTGCAGCACTCCCCTTGTCTGGGTTGTTCAATGGCTGAGTTGTCTCGAGAGGAGATCCCAGTTCCTCGGTTTCCCCTGTCTCTCCTCCTCCTTCAAAAATATTACTGAAATTCCCTTCCTACAATAGTTCTGGAGTAGAATTTTCAATTTCATGAAAGTCCTGCTCTTTAGTTTGACTATGCACCTCAGCAAAGGCTACAGATAGTGATCCTGTGGCCTGAAGGGAACTAGTAGGTTGTTTATAAATAATTTTCCTAGCTCCTACTGAGGGCTGAGATTCTGCTTTCTTGTAGATTTCGTCTATGAAGGTTGATCGTCCAAGGGTCACCGGCCCCTTAGCTTTTTTTGGCTTGGGTAGAGATATGGAATTTTTTTCTGGCTTTTTCTGCTTAGTCATGCACTCAAATTAACTACTAATTCCTGCTCAAACAAACAGCAGCAAATCTGCAGGAAAGCAAGTAGAGGAGCAGGGCTTTTACATGCTCCACACGTAGGTTCTTACCTTCCGTTTTCAAGACCCAATTCTTCCCTAGCAGATTCGTACACTACTATGAGAAAAAGAACAAATGGCTACACTCTTTCCTCAACAACGACGCCAAACTGTGAAGCTATAAAAAGGGTCTCTTTCACCTCTAGTTACCTCACATTAATATGTCAATCCGGGAACGTTTTGTTATTTCAAAGAGTGTCTCAGTCTGAGGCTATCATTTTCAAGAGTAATGCTAGTAGCACAATGTTTGAAAATACAAGAGTAAATGGATGCTTGTTTATAGCTTAACTACTTCAAAAGATTGAATCACACATTCAGAAAAGTAAGTAATTTATCAGTCAAGGGTTCGGTAGCAATAACCCATCCCTTTGGAAATTGATGGAAAAGGAAATCAGAGAACAGATCACGGATCTGGGAGCCGGACAGTAGATGTCAATGCTCACTACAGCCTGAGATCGTTCTTCACACTAATAACAAGAAATGGAACAGCAGATAAGAAATGGAACAACAATTAAGAAATTGAACAACAATGAAATGGAACAGCAAACCTGAAATAGAACAACAAACCTAAAATGGAACAACAAATCAGAAATAGAACAACAGCTAAGAAGTAGAACAACAACTAAGTCTAACAAGCCGTAACATCTTAGTCTATCAAATCAAATGCATTAATCATAATCTACAGGAATCAAACGAAAATCCTTCACTCTCTAAGGACGGATTTAATAACACACACAAATGGAACAACACTGATTACTGGTGAATTATGGAATAGCGCTTGGAAACCATGCATACACACAACACACTTAAATAGTAGTCTGATTCAGTTATCACATCAAGTAGAAAGAATACGATTGCATTTCAAGATAGAACAACATTACTCATAAATCCAACAATCGCAAATATCATAGCTTCCAAGATGAATTCTGTAATGTTAATGAACAAGTGCACAACACAAAGGCTCTGTAATGGAACAACAACAGTATTCCGTAAAGACTAGCATTATTATATCAGCACCCAAAAGAACAGTAATATGATGTGGAGTCAATACAACAATTCTATCTTCAGAGACCTTAGAAATTTAAGCATAATAGAGCATGTGATGTAAACTTACAAAACACATCAGATTACCAAAATCATGTCGATAAGTAAACCACGCAAAAACCAAGCATAATGGTACAAGAGAAAGTGTCCTCCAGGGCCGGGCCCTTAGCCTCCAGGGGTACAACGCTTGAAGTTATTCCAGACTCAAAGATGAAATACTAACCAAGTTTGTATTAATGCATCAAGTAAAATTACAGTAGAGCAGTTCTTAGCAAGACACAACTGATCAAAGTTTTGATCTTAAAAGAAATTACATAAAAGCATAACAACATCTAACTCTCTCCTGAGCTAACAGTGTTGCCCTCTATATAAGGGTGACGACGGAGATATCTAAGTGCAGAAATAGATAAAACAGCGATCCCTCAAGATCAAGGATCCTAAGGGATTCGCCGAACCGTTAGCCCTTAGTTATTTCTTCTCTTTCCTACGTCGAGCGGATATCTCCGCTTCCTTTCCCGGGCTGATTCGCTTTGATCTTGTTTGCATGCGGTCTCCCGTCGAATGGACAGCAGTTAACCCATCTTTGTCTTTTCCTTTGGAACGAAAACTTCTCGTTTTTTCTCCTTCCTGCATAAGGAAATGACAATTGTCAGCGTTTTCGTCTTGCATATTAATCTCACATGTTTTATTACAATTCTTTATCATTTTCCGAGTTCATGATGCAAAAAGGCTTGTAAGTTCTAATGAAAAGACACTGAAATAATCATCAAAAACATACCTTCTTTAGTACTCCACAGGTAGTATGCAAATAGGGAGTTTGAAAGAAGCGGATGCTGAGTTTCAACCCGTATGACCCACATGGTTTATGCACGAACCACTGTGTGAGAGTGTACTATCCTTGGATCCATGGGGCTTGTCATTGCCCAGAGGAAGACCCATGGAGATATTGTTACAAATCCTCTAGGCTCAATGAACCGATCAACGTTGTATTGGAGTGTCTAGTAGTACTCAAGGTAGTAGCACCACAGGGAGCAACAACAACAGCAACAAACTTGTGCAAGATAAAGTCAAAAGGAAGATTTCAGAAAGCACAGAAACATAGCAAAGCTACAAGTTTCAAGAAGACCCACTTGTGGAAAAGGTAGTTTTGGATATTGATGCAAAGAGGAGACAACACGATAGGAGGATAGCTCAAAGAAAGAGAGAGAAGAAAAGGCTAGAAGATGAAAAGAGGATGTTGTAGGAATTCCAATAGAACCTCAAGGAAGAACAAGAGCTACGCAGAAGAGAGAAGGAAGCGCAGCATGAGCATGAACAGGAAGAAGAGGAACAAGAGGATGTGCAAGGCATGCAGACAACACAAAATGTGTCAATACAGGTTGAAGACTTTGAACTAAAAGCAGATGAGGAACAGGGTGAGCAACCACAGGAACACGAACTTTCTCTGTATGAGGAACATATAGTAGAACAGATGGACATGGAGATGGAGCAACCATAATAGGATCCATCTTATGAAACCAGCTCAAGAAAAGATAGAAAAGATAGATCAATGCCTTAGAATTCAGCCTCTTCGAGGGGACAACCTCCTTTACATTACATAAATGAACAATTATTGGATGATTGAAATGAAAAGACCTCCTCTCTATATATAGGAGTCTAAAGGGTCATAACATAATCAGAGCCTACATAACAATAATAATGTAAGTGCACAATAATAACAATAGTGGGCTTCTATGGGGCACAATAGTAACAATATGGGCACTACATGGGTACATTAATATAATAGGTGGGTTGTAGTAATAACAATAAGGGGTTACACTAGTAGTATAGGGGCCTAACATGCCCCTCTCCTTCAAAAAGTGTTGCCATCAACGCTTGAGTAGTTCTTGATGCTTCTGTATAAAATTATTGTCCTCCCATGTGGAATCTTCAGTGGGTAAATTCTTCCACTTGATGAGATACTCTGAAATTGATCGATTTCGTAACTGTCGGGTTCTTGTTTCTGTGACTGCTCTAGGTTCCAATATGGTTTTTCCTTCCTCTTCAATTTCTGGCAATATTGTTTGAATTGGTATCTTTTGCAACTTTTGAATAAGTGGCCATACTTCTTCGTCCTTCTTCCATTCATCCCTTGCTTCATTTATCCAATCTGGTTGGAAAATAGAAATAGCACAAAACAATGCTTCCACATCCTCATCCTTGAAGAGTCTTCCCATTCAGTAAGGTCGTCATTTTTTAAGTCCATGTAGTATTGCCAACATTCCCTTCTCATAAATAGCTTGCTTGAGATGTAGCAGTAAAAATACCCAATCACCTACAT
>APFE030016366.1:0-16333 GCA_000404065.3 Pinus taeda | reverse complement strand
AAGACTTAACAAGTAACTTCTTGGGCTGACCAAACATATGAGGAAGAGTCATTAAGAAGGCAAAATGACTAAGTTGCTAGTAAAGATCATCACCAAGCCAAAAAATATCTCATCAAAGAAAAAAAGAAGCCAGTGAAAATTAAAGTAACAAATAGTTAAAATGGAATGCAAATATATTTGGATCTTAAGGGTATTTTGGAAAATATTTCCGTGGAATAAAAACAAATTTTCTGTACCGTAAGGTTCTCGATGGCCAATTTGCATTGAACTTGTATACTAAAAAAATCTCAAATCCTCAAGCTCTCTTTTAGAAGGTATTAGGCCAGATGTCGGTTCTTTGAATATAAACTATAAAATATCCATTTTTATTATTAAAAAAAATATTTATCAAAATTTATCCACAGTAACTAATCTACCCTCTCTTTTATCTAAAGGTTGCATGTATAGACTTGAATAAGGAAGCCTTTTCTCCTGTTTTACCAAATTCTTATTTATTTCTTTCTCATCTTCGTTGTTTTCGCTATTTAATTTTTGGTTTATTTACTTTGCTTTTCAGTACAAACAGCAGATTATTCTACATCCACGTGCTATGCAGCTAGTTTTGAACATTTTGATTTTTCAGTTCTAACTTAGACTTTTCAAATTATGCTTATTTATACGCTCCCAATAGTCATATACATGGAATGAGCTAGCTCTACGGATATTTATACTTTGAATAGTGTACCTTTCCACATTTGTGTGGATGACATGGCCGGAAATACCATTCTCGAATTTGTGTGGATTGGTTATCGTGTCAGCCTACCATCTCTGTTATATTCACTCGTGACTCATGATCACGAAGTTGCCAGTAACGGAGACTTCTGTTGCAGACCTCAAAGACTTCACCATCTGTGACTTCAAGGGTGGATTGATTATCGTGTCAGTGTACCATGTCTGCTCGATTGACTCGTGACTCCATGATCATGAAGTTGCCACATTCACGGAAACGGGTGCTGCCGACCTTCGCCGTGATGTTAATTTTCCACAAGTATTTTCAATAACAACTGTCTGTGAGAAATTTCCGAATCTATCCTGCCCTGTGATGCCTTATCTTACCCCTCCTTTACGGCATCAAATGGTGATTTATGGGCCAGGGACAAGCCCATGAAACACAGGTACTTGGGGATGCTGTTGACGGGGAAGCGATGGAAGTAAATTAGATTATTTGATGTTTATGCTAAAAAGTAATTTAAAGTATTGATTCTTTCAATTTAATAGACGTTCTTGAATTATTCAACAATAGCTACGCTTCAATGTCGCTCACTCTGTTGCAGTTGGGGGATCATTATTTTCTTCCCAACGCTTATTCGATGCCTATCATCTCATCTTCTCCTCGTGGAATTGTCTGTTCATTTCATCACCTTCTGCCTTCCCTACCTCAACACCTCTTCTTCCTTATCGTTACTGTCGGCTGTGCCTCTCTATTCCCTCGCTCCTTCAGCTTGGACTCGCAATATCAGTATTGCCAAAATAATAGTAAATTTGGGACTTTCAAGATACGGTATCCTTTCGGTGCAGGAAATCGTGGCTCTGTCATCACCTTGATAAATGTTAGCTCCACAAGTAGTTTCTTCAAATTTTTCTAACCAAGTAGTTTCTTCAAAATTTTCTAACCAATGTCTATTACTTGTCATATGTGATGAGGCACCTGAATCTACAAACCATGTTTCGGCCTCATCCTCCTCAATAGCTGAAAGAGCATAATCAACTACAAATAATCGATGATCGTGACTGTGACCTTCATCGGCAAAGTGCCTTGTGTGATTTCTCTGTTTATTTATAACCTCCTTTCTCTGTCTCTTAAAGAAAAAATTAGCTAAATGACCAATTTTCTCACAATAAAAACATTTAATGTCATATTTGTTCCCATTGTTACTCAGAGACATACCTCTAAATGGTATCTTCTAAAAAACACCATAGCCTTTCTGTCCCTTTTGTTGTTTCCGTTTGTATGGCTTCTTCTTTGCCATCGGAGCAAGATCGTTACTTTGTGGTCTCAAATTTTGTCGCACTTTTTTTCCTATATCAGGATTCTGAAACTTGCAGAAAATCCTGTGATGAACATATGGTATTCATCCTTCATCCGATTCATTGTAATTGCAATAAGATCGGAATTAGACACTTTCTCCTCGATGTCACCCAATATGTCCTTTTGGTCCTTGACCCATGCAATGAATCTTGCGACAGATTCATTTTTCTACATCCTCGTGGAAGACAACTTGCCTTTTAGCGACAAGACGTGATTGGTGTTCTACGTCTGATAAAGGTTCTTGAGTGTAGTCCATATCTCATTGGATGATTTACAGTCTTCGATATGTGGGATAATGTTGTCTTTAACATGCATCTTCAATAAGACTTTCTTCTTATTCTCCCTTTTATCCCAATCATGTATTAGTGTTTTCGTACCACCTGCTGAAATGGTTGGCTTCTGCTCATCGTCATTGTTGACCGACCATGCACTCGATCCCTCAAGTAACGTCTGTAGCTTGAATTTCCAATTGGTATAATTGGTCCCATCGAGTTTGTTAGTCTCGTTGAGATAAGCTTCGATGAAATTGTTCATTTTTTACTGATCGGATTCCAGATCCCCGATCTTTCATTGATTCTAACCAAGTGAACAATTACAAGCTACATTAAAAAAAAATCTCAACACATACCACATCTTTTGAATATCACAAATCTTCCACCAATCTACCACGATCTCTGTGTCTGCAACTCAGATCCACCACTCAACTGGAAAAATCTCATGCATAGAACCATAAAAACACATCAGCGCTCCTTCACACTAAAGAACGACAATTTTTGGGCGTGATGATCAAAATTGCTCTAAGGAAAGGCCAATCATTGTGGGTTTGACCCAGAAATCCACAATGACCATGGCTTCTGTTATGCCAAAATTTCGATGATCGCCTTGTGCTCAGTTGCAGATACACTGAGACTTGTGAGAAAGAAAATTTCTCCTGCGAGTAAGGTATGTCACTCACGACCACCTAGACCCCGAAATTGTGAGCACTAAGGCTACTATGTTGCCAATGGGGCATTGTAGCCATGAAGGCTCTATAACCACTAGGTCCCTAATGTAGCCAATAAGGCTCCGTAAGTAAATGAGGCTCACTAGATCTCCGCTTTGATACCATGTTAGAAAACTGAAAAGAAAATAAATGAATTGAATTAACCAGCAACTCACAGGTGAGCAAGCTGCACCTGGAGGCTGCACAAACGGGAGCATACACACTCTCATCAATTAACCAAAGATGATTCAATAAATACATCACAAAGGAATAGGGAGGTGAGAAAAAATCCTACAACCTAGGAACTAATCATAACTTAAGGAGTTATGATACAACCATGTAACCATTTCTCCATTAATACAAAAAAATATAAATTATTTTCAACTTTAAATTAATTTTCACATGTAGGACCTCTGGTGATAAATTCAAGATGGTTTTGGAAATGCCTCATTTCTAAGAATTCATATTTACAAAGACAAATATTTTAGCGAGTATATGTATGTTTTGATGTGTTTCTTCTATGCTATGGATAATGACATGTGACTTGTCATTATCATGTGACTTTTTACTCTTGTTTTGATTCTCCCCATGTGATGTGATTGTGTGGTCATCAACATTAACGCATTTGATTAAAATTTTTGGTGTTTGTTTGTCAGGTGATTATAGGCTCATCAACATTAACACATTTGTTAAAATAATTTTGGGGTTGGTTTGTCAAGATCTTCGTAACAAGGATTGTTAGTGAATTTTTAATGAATCTAAATCAAATATTAATTTAATTTTAACCTGGATTGAATTGAATTAGTCACCAGTCAAATTTAATTATATTTTGCAAGATAACATTTTTATTTTTGCTACTGAGCTTTGTTCCCCATTTTATTAGGCACTATGTTTCTTTAATGTAAGTTTCTCTAGGGTTTTGTTGCATTTATCTAGAGAAATAATTCTTTGATGATTTGAACTGAAGTTTTTAAGATTTGAGTTGTGTTTGTAGATACATATAATAAACATTTATGAATTCAAATTTGTAGATTAATTTAAGAAAAAGGTCCAAAATTTAAAAAGTTACCCAACAACAACAATGATTTCTCTTTCATTCAAACTTGGCTACATTTATATTTACATCAAGTAACATATCACATTTTTCTTCATCTATGTCAATCATTTCTTTGCAATATGTGGTGCAATTACTAATTATATATTATAATAATAAAATAATATTGTTTTATAAATTTAAAGAAACAATCATATTGATATATAACTAACATCCATATTTTACATATAAGCCTTGATATAGGCTAAAACCTAAGGGTTGTCTAGTTTATTTGAATTAGAAATGAAGTTTGATAAAAGATTAATTTAATTAAATGTATATGTCAATGGAAATACCATGGTATAAATCCATTTTATACATTTTTTTTCATAAGCATTTCACCTTTACTCATTTTGATAAGTGATACCAAACATCCATAACCAACTACTTGTCTTAGGGATTTCACGCATTGATCTACATGCTCGCACGAAGTGTTGGTCCATGTAAATGGATTGATTTACATGCTCACAAGTGTTGGTCCATATCCATGCATGGAACTACATGCTTGCAGCAAGTTTTGGACAAGTGCCCAAAAGTAATGGAAATGTATACTAATACATGGCCATGTTCCTAACAAGGCCGGGAATTAAGAAGGCATACACTATTGGAAGAATGTAAGGGGATGAATGTTTCAAATACATTGACTATAGGATAAGTTTCCAAATATGCTCTAAGAATGTTTGTAGGTACAAATTTAGGAGCTAGGAATGTTGGTGGGCATTGCAAATTTGAACACTAATAATGTACCTTCTTTCTAATTGTTATCTTAGTGTATTCAAACCTCAATGACCCTATGGTTATAATTCTCTAACTATTGTAATGGAGTTGAGATGATAAGATCATCTCTTGAGTTCCTTAAGAAAGGGAAAATGAATAGGAACAATGTGATTGTTGTGTAGTAATTGTGTATTTCTCCAAACTCTTAGGTTTTCTAGTTTTATGTTCAAAACTTTCCATTGAGCTTTCCATAGTAATGTTGTGTTGTAGATTTTATTTCTTTGATTTGATACTAATTGTTCTAAGATTTCGGAAGATTTTGTGAAGATACAATTTAAGCTGATAACTTAAGCAAAATACTTTTTGACTCAAATCTAAATTTGAGATTAAGAAACCCACCGCGTGAGGACCAGTTATAGACCACCCCACCTGTGTAGTACACTACTTCAACCCATACATAATGTCATCTCACTAACACAACCTAATATCACACATCAAATTTTAAGTTCAAATGAATTATAGAATTTGAATATGTGGCATTGATAAACCATGATAGTGGCCCACGGTATTGTAGCAAAACCTATTCACATGTTAAGAATTTTCATACTATAATAAGAATGAATCTAGCAATGTCACGTCAAATATTAGCGAATAATGGCCTTTTGAGTATATGATATTGATAAAGCATGATTTTGGTATTGTTACAAAAACTATTAAAACGTTAATAATTTTTACGGTAAAATAAGAATGAATAAGGACTATTGTAACCATATAATCTAAATAGCTTGTAAATACCAATAGGCATGAGTTCATGATAAGAATTACAACACTTACCTTGATATATTTCACATTGTCCACATTATTAAAAAAATCATAAAAAATAACTAAATCATAACTTTATTTTAAGTTATTATTATTAACTATAAAAACAATTAATATGAGTTAAACAAAATTCTTAACCATGGATATTCACTCCTACTTTACACTTTTAAATAGTTTTTGTTACAATACTATGGCTTATCAATGCCAGATACATGACATGTGTTGAGATGACATTTTCTTTAATCAGTTAATTTGAGATAATTTAATTAAAAGTGGATAACTAATTTGGACATAACTATTAACCCTTCATTGTGAGTATTATTATGAATATTTAGACAAATTCCATGGAGATTAAATCTTTACCATTCATATAATTAAATTAAAATTTTGAAAAGCCTATTATGAAATAAACATGCCTATTAACATAATTAATAAAAACTATAATCTGAAATAAAATTCTAATTGTTGAGGCTTCAAATTTGCTCAGAAAACTGTGGACGCCTCGCTATTTTGTAAGAATTTTTTGTAAATTCAATTTAGAGTTGTAAAGCTTCAAGATTTTGGGTGTACTAGGCATTTTTCATGACATTAAATCCTTTTCCACTCTCAAAACTAGTTCCAAACACTCTTAGCAGATCTTTTGGAAAAAAAATACCAAATTTCAGCCAATTATAATTATTGTGGCCATTAAATTTTCACACAAGTAAAATACTGCATATAACAAATCTACCAAATCTACCGTTTCTTTTTTCTAGAAGTTCATCTATAGACTTGAATAAGGAAGCCTTTGCTCATGGTTTACCAAAATCTTATTTCCTTCTTTCTAATCTGCACTCTTTTCGCTGTTTCTTTGGTTTATTTACTTTGTTTTTCAATACAAACAGCTTATGATGTCTACATCGATGTGGCGTGCAGCTGCTTTTCAACATTTTATGTGGCGTGCAGCTGCTTTTCAACATTTTGATATTCGATTGCGGAAACGTGATTCTTACGTCCTAACTTAGACTTTTCATATTTTGAATATTTGGACGTATTAGCAAAGTCTACCGATATTTATACATCGAATACTGTTATCCACATGTAGGTGGATGAGAAAGCCGGAGGCCCGGAAATACCATTCTACCATTCATATCTATGAAAGGCGTATTGGTTATCGTGTCGGCCTACCATCTCTGTTATATTCACTGGCGACTCCATGATCACCAAGTCGTTACATTCACGGAAACTGCTGTTCTCGACCTCAAAGTCTTCGCCCTGATCTTATTTCTAAAAATTTCCGAATCCGTCCCGCCGTGTGAGCCCCCCGAAATGCATATACTTGGACGGGGACGGTAAATTATTTGATGTTTTGCTAAAAACTAATTTAAAGTCTGAACTTGATTCCTTCAATTTAAGAGACGTTCTTGAATTATTTAGGAATTACTATCATCTAAGAATACCTAGCTCACTCTGTTGCAGTTCGTGATCATTTTTGTCTTCCGAACGCGTATTCGATGCCTATCATCTCGTTTTCTGCTCATCGAATCATCTGTTCATCTCAACGCCTTCTTCATTCACTGCCTCAATACCTCTTCTTCCTTATCGCTACTCTTGGCTGTGCCTCTCTATTCCCCTGCTCCTTAAGCTTGGACGCGCGATATCAGTATTGTCAAAATAATAGTAAATGCGGGACTGCGCATATACATTATCCTTTCGGTGTAGGAAGCCGTGGATGCGGCCACCCTAGCTTCCAGATCAACTGTGTGCAGAACTCTAGTTTTTTTATCCCGATTGATGGCCGGAATTACACAATACTAATGTTTCTGCCTCCTAAATTAGTTATTACCAGAGGTCAGAATTGTCAATTCTTGAATGATAGCAAAAATAGTCGGATACAGTCTTTGGAATTTGCAGGCACGGTCTTCACATTTAAGGCTACAGTGAACCTTACCCTATCCGTGTACAAATGCAAGGAACAAGATCACTTATCTCTCACGAAATGTAATGCTAGTAGTAGTGTCTATTACTCGTACAAGGAGGAGAATTCGGCTTCGGCGTGTTCTATGGAACAAGTACCAGTTTACGCGGTACTAATACATCCAGATGCAATTGGAATCCAATATGAAAGCTGTACGTCATGTCAGGCGAGTAATGGAATATGCGGTTACAACACTTCGGTTTCAACTGCGCCTCCTCCGTTCGTTTGCTATTGCAACGATGGACCCAGTTCTGACAAATGCCCTGGCCATGGTATGCTTTATCTTAAATTTCCACAAAACCACTTACAACCGCTAGTTTATTTAAAGTATTATGAATTGAAGGTGTTATAGGGCTCATCTTCATTCCCGTCATTTTAAAGATTTCAACATTAATATCAATAGATGTACATCTGAACTGGAAGCAATCTTATTAGATGCAGATATGAATCCTTCTAGTTATGGTCCTCGAAACAAAGAAGATATGAATTCTTCCAGTAATGGCCCTCGAAACAAAGCCATAAAAATAATAATAGGTAAATTTATTATTTCTTCCTCTTCTGTTTCTCCGCCTTATCGCTACCGAGAATTGGTTTCTGTTATTCTCTTGGGCATTTGCCGATAATCGCATTGATAGATCAATACCTTCATTCCAACGCAGGTTGCTTCATTGGAGGAGCTGCGCTTACAGCGGGACTGTTCATGGCGTATCATCTGAAGAACCGAAAACCTGCTCCTGACGGCGTTCTTCCTAGACATTTGAGTGAGGTCGAAATGGGCAATTTACCAATATTTTCTTACGAAGAACTTCGTCAGACTACAAATTGCTTCCACAAGGAGAACGAACTTGGCATTGGAGGATTCGGGTCGGTCTATCTGGGTAAACTTTGGGGCGGAAGACTTGTGGCTGTAAAGAGGCTTTATCAAGATAACTCTAGGAGACTGCAGCAGTTCATCCACGAGGTGAAGATATTTTCGACCTTGAACCATCCACACGTGGTTCGTCTTTATGGTTGCACTCCTCTAGACAGTCCAGAGCTGCTGCTCGTATACGAATTTATCTCAAATGGCACCCTGGCCGATCATCTTCATGGCGATCGCAGAAATCCTGAGGGATTGCCATGGAATACTCGCTTGAAGATTGCTACTCAGACTGCCGAGACGTTGGCTTTCCTTCACGCCCTTGATCCGCCTATATTACACAGAGATGTAAAAACCTCTAATATTCTCTTGGACGAGAATTCGGATATCAAATTGTGTGATTTTGGCCTTTGCAGGGTTGTGCCTGTAGATGCCTCACATGTCACTACGATCCCGCAAGGCACACCAGGGTATGTTGATCCAGAGTACTATCAGTGCTATAAGCTGACAGAGAAATCTGATGTCTACAGCTTCGGGGTCGTTTTGCTGGAGATTATCTCTGCCAAACTAGCGATGGACATAAATCGGAATAGAGGGGAAATCAACCTTGCTAACTTGGCGATAACGAAGATTCAAGAGGGAGCCTTGAATGAACTAGTGGATCCTCAGCTGGAGATTGAAGTAAATCAAGAGGTGAAAATAATGGTAACCGCGGTTGCAGAACTGGCCTTCAGATGCGTGGCGTCAGAGAGGGATGACCGGCCGGATATGGAGGAAGTCGTTGCTCAGCTTGAGGAAATCAGGCATTCTTGTGGTAGTTAGCTCGTCAACATGAGTTGGAATCCTTTTCGAACATCACTGGTTTTGTATTTCTTTCACTGGTTTTGTATTTCATAATGCTGTCGTTTTAAAAAATAAATATTAAATTGAATATTTAGAAAATTATAAAATAATCTGTTTACTGATCACTGGTTTTGTCTTCATAAAGATTTAGTTTTTAAAAAATACTGATATTAAATGGAATATTTTGAAATTAGAAAATAAGTTTTTTTTGAAATTATTATTTTTAATTGGTTGATGATTGTTTTAAATTGAAATATGAGATATAAATATAAGTAAATATGTTTATATTTAATCTCAAAGATAATTTATGTTTTGACTTGTTGTTTATAGATAGTGAATTTTAAAAATGAACTAATTTTTTTAAGAACCCATTAAATAAGTTGAATGAAGAGTAAAAAGACTTATTGTTGTCAATTTGAGAATAAATATCAAGTAAATGTTAATCTTATCTCTAACTTTAATTTATTTATATTCTATTTTTATAAATATATTTTGTAAGAAATTTCTAAATCCATAATTTGTAATAATAAAAACATAAAATAACAATAACAATTAAAGGCATAAAATAATGATAGCCAATTAATGTATTAATTTAAGTTGTAAGCTTTAGTTTAGGCTTTTAGGCATTCTTTTCTCTCAATATTAAAATTAATCTTTAAAAAAAACTTTTGGGGCTTCAGTTATTATTGTAGTGAATAATAAATATTACCTAAAATATTTTAATATGAAAAATAAAAATAATTTTTTTATTTTTTTATTTTTAATATTAAAGCATTATAAAAAAAAAATAATCAACCCAAATACAATTTCCATTTCACAAATTTGAAAAATCAATCCACTATAAATAATTATAAATATTTATTCAAGAGTACCTCAAGGCTTTACCACTTCACACTCTTGTTCACCGTTTAAAAAAAAAAAAAAATTACATACTTGCTCCAAACTGAATATTTAACTAGATGACAACACCATGTTCATAAGCTTCAACAGCAAGATACAAGGGATACCCTACTATTTCAACTTTTAACCCTTTATATATCCTGCACATTACATCATCCAACTTCGTCAAACGGCAATAGGTAGTTCAAATGGAACATGTCAACAACTAAATTTCCGGAGAAAACTAGTATGGTACATTTGAAATAGACAACTATGAAATTTGCAGGGAAATATCTTTTTTCTCAGAATGTTTGGAATGTTTCATTTGCTTTTTTTTTAATATTTGGATACTGTTTCCATGGCCAAGAAAACTTTTATGGTTTATGGTAGGGTGCATTTAAAATAGAAAACTATAAAATTCGCATAAAAATATTTTTTCCCCTTCAAATATTTTGTTTTTTCCAATATTTAGATATTTAATTCAATGCTTTGCATCTTCTTTTCACGAGCGCGTTTCATGGGCAGTTGTCGTAAAGCATGTACAAATGACTTGATATAACACGTGGTGATCACTTTCTCAAAAAACCAATGCTAAAATTAAACACAAAATCTCCCATTAACAAGATAATGGTATTGTGCCTGGTTGCAGATCCAAGAGTTGCTTTCTCCTTATTTACTGATTCATTTGCCTCTGCAGTGTTTGAAGGAAACAATGCAACAAGGATTGTTTGAGTCATTACAGCGAGATGTGATGGTTATGGTTGGAAAGTGAATTTTTTCATTTTCTAATGATCCTAACTCATTCATAACTCATTCTCTAGCACTTATGTTTGAGTTCATATATCACAAGGGGATGGGATGCATTAGTGCATAAGAAATGGTAGACCGGAGAATAATATAGTAGGGTTTATTGATACACTGAAGAACATGAACATGAACATGTTGAATCTTACACCTTTCACCGATACACCTTCCACCGATATATGGGAGAAAAACATGACCATGGTAGTGGCTATTGATACAAAAAAAAATGAACATGGTAGGGGCTCATGAACATGGTAGGGGCTATTGATACAATGAAAAACATGTTGAATCTTATACCCTCCACATGTTGAATCTTATACCCTCCACAGACGACTCCATAAACACCTAATAAAAGAATCTTGAAAACATAACACAAGAATTTGATATTGAATTATAATTTTTATTGACAATTCAACAACCTAAAGCATATGGGATATTGATATTTTGGATATTTATTTTAATTTTCATTGTCAATTCAACAATCTAACATATATGGGATATTGATATTTGCTGTGATTGAAGTTTTCTAGTAGTCTAAAATGTGTTTTTTAATGCTCAAATGAAATCAAAATCCCGAAAATTTTTTGGGGCACCTGGATTATGCAGATTTCATAGATCAAACATAAAATTCCATGAAATCCCTCGAGGATTTCATGCAAAATCGATTAGAAAATATATCTAAAAAAGGTAAAAATGTCAACAAATTATGTTACACTAAATAAAAGAGATAAGAACCAACAAAAATGACAAATACATTGCCTGGGAATAGAAAATGCCAATAATGACAATAATCATCCAAAGAATCCTAGTAACAGAAAATAGTTGAATTGTAATGAGTCATCAAATCATAGAAAAAATTCCAAATTGAGTATTCAACCAACAAGAATTATATACCAAAAAATTCACAATTATCATTCATAATTGTGAATCAACAGATTTAGTATAAATATAGTAATCACCATAGCTTCATTCATAATAAACATAGGGATCTCGATTTGGATTTGTTTCATTTGCAGGACAAGGAACTAATATTTCCACAGCATAAAATTGCAACAAATATTGATATAAAGATTCAATAACAATCATACTCTGTGTCAAAGTGCTCTTTCGATTCCCCATGACAATTCTTATTTGCCCAAGGATGAAGAGACTGATTTGACTACATCGAGACACTAGAAAATGACATACTTGGCATTAATTCTATAGTTGGTTTCCAAGTCTCTATCATCGTAATCGCAATCATCCTCACCACACACACTCTCTTCTTCATCACTCATAATAATTTCATCTTCATTCCATCACATTCTCTCTCTTCAATCATCCTCACCATGCACACTCTCTTCCTCATCACTCAGAATAATTGCATCTTCATTCCATCACATTCTCTCTCTTTTTATGTTTCTGTTTCTCGGTGAACCATCATATTCCATAGATTTTGACTACGTTTGCAAGGATCATTCTATTTCATTTTTTCCATTTTGTTGCCCCTTTCTACTAAATCATAAATCATTTAGTACATAAATACAACAAAATTAAAAGGAATAATGAAATGATACATGTATAGGATATGAAGTTAATCTTTGAATAAATAAACCCATAAATATATATGTTATACATGAATGTCTACAAAATCAAATAGATAACCATGAATTCTCATAAATTTTCACTATTGAGATGCATCTTCAGACTTAATTTTCATACAATACCAAATATATACATGCAAATGTTAAAAATAAATATTTAAGAAAATCAAATAGATAAAAACTGAAAAAAAGTCGTTAAATATAGAAAACAAAGAAATAGACAATTTTTAGATTATTTTTGTTGAGGTGAGACAAAATGTTCCATGAATAGATGAGAGAATGCCTTACCTTGGGCATTGTTTGAATGAACCTCTTAGTGGCTCGAAGAAGAGTTGTGTTTTTGACCCCCAACTTTGGCAAATATTTGACGAGCGAGGCCATTATTTTTTCTCTTGCAAAGCCTTCATAAGATCCAGTATATCAACTATTTGATGTTTACTCTCTTTTGCCATGCAATAAAAATAGTACCAATAAGTGTTTAAAAGTATCATAATGACATTATGACATAATTTTGAGATCTTTGATAGAGTATTTGGTCTTATAATTTCACAATAATGTGTTGATTTAGAGGAAAATTTGCATGTAGCAAGATATAAGATTTGCTGGAGGATTAATGGTCTTATCACTCTGTATGAAGTATGACATCAACAATTTCTTACACAATGTGGAATTTGATAAATGCATAAGAGAAGAAGTCAAAATATACAATGTAGGCATTGTGGTCAATTTTGAAGATGCCTTAGGAAGATATAGAAAACAATTTCATCCATGGAATGGTAATAGTAACAACAAACTACTTATATGATGTATCAAGTGCTTTTATTTACATGGTTTCACCTATGGGACATTTTTTGTGATATGTATAAGATCAATGATATAAGACTTGAATTTCTTCAAAGTACATGGTGATGCACCTCCAATTTTGCTATTTTTATTTTTTATTCCATCTAAGGATTGAATTATTTATATTTTATTCTCTTTCGAGAGTTGTGGTTTCATATATGAAGTATCTAGCAACTCTTCTCAACAAACACAAGTAGTAGCTCCAACCATATCAACAATCAACCATTTCTTACAATGATAATATTTGCAATATGCGCAAAGTATCAAACCCTGACAACATAAAATCATGCATCAACTGATTCTTTATCATACATTTATTATCACCAACAACTTGATTTAATCTCTTATCATCCTTAGCAACATACTCAAGGGCTACAAATATACAACTCCCGAGGTCTCATTCCTTGTAATGCAAACATTGTCTAGTAATACTAGACTTGGCATTTGAAGTCAATTATCAACAAATAATACAAAACATTACCAACAACAATACTTTGCTGATGATGATAATTCTCTGTCACAGGATTAATATAGACAACTATAATGATGATGTTCTCATTCAATGCACGACATTCACATAGCGATCTCATTAGCTCATTTGATGCACATGTGAATATATTTTCTAATTGTACTCCATCCAATCTCTTGATAAATCCACATGCACTGAATATGAATTGACTCCTTACACATTCTATGTAGAGGGGTCTGGTGCATAGATCACTCGATCTCATATGCTCAGGAGTATCAACTTCTAAATTCACTTTTTTCTTAGATTTATTCTAGTCACTGTTAGCCTTAGACATTGCCTCATAAATAAGGTCTCTAACTGTTGTATTAGCTAATTCTTCTTGCCTTTAGATAAAACTTAAATGACCCTTACAAATGAACCTTTAAGTAGGGATAAAATAGGCTTTAAATGGCCCTACTTCTCCTTGTATACGATTATCATAAAGGAAATTTGACCTCTTATGGATGGCCTTAATTGACCACAATATTTTTGGCTTCCAAAAATATTTATTATGATTAATATAGTGCAGAATTTCCTTTAGATAAGGCCGTTATTGGCCTAAGAAACAAACATTCTTTTTTTTTCTTAGACAAACCTCAACAAGCTTGGTTTTGATTCAAGGAAGCCTTCAAGAAAAGTTAGATATTGTGCCTCAGGAACTCGATGTATTTTGCTATCAAATTCCATTGAATCAACCTCTATCTTACCCTTAAAAATGCATAAGATGTGGCTTTAATTCTGCCTTAGTATGAACCAAAGCAACCTTAGGAAGTGCCTCAAAACAGCTCAAATTTGTCCTTTAGAAGAGGCCAAGAAAAAATCAGAAGACAGGCTCCGCCTCCAAGCTTTAGCCTTAAGAGGGATCTCAAATTCAACCTCAGTTGTAGGCTGGAATATGCCATAGACAATGTTGAAGTATGCTAAGAAAATTTCTTCAAAACTCATCTTAGTCCCAGTGAAAAGCCCAAACAAAACAATAAACAACAATGCCTAATAATCCATTAGGAACTCAACCTACTCCTTAGATAATCGTTCTGCCCTGGCCTCAACCATCTCTGCGAACTCTTTCTATGTGAGCTAATGGAACTTGGAACACATGGAGAGAAAATAAAGGTGACATATTTTGAACAAGCATAGAATTTTTATATTAAATGAGACAATTGTGGCCAGTATAATTCTCAAATGTATCTATAAATGTCATGGATAGTACTCATAAATATTTGAAGAAAAATAATAATCAAAGATTTCTAGCAGAATTCAAAGGTTAAAATCATAGTTAGCACCTAAAAGCTTACATATGGTGCATAAATTCCATATAAAATTATTCTATTGTATTAATAAAATATGTTTTGAAAGACTTATAAGTCATCTCCTCAATCCAATGAAAAAAATCAATATTCACTCAAAAAATGCTACTAGTGATTGTATAAAAGCTTGACATAATTTTGAAAACAAATATAAAGGAAGAAGAAGAATTAATTACAAGAAGAAAAACCACAAATTTTTCATTTAGATATAATTTTTCTTCAATATCTATCCCAAACTGTATTGGTCTCAGTAGTATTTGCACAATATCTTATGAAAAGGTCGACAAAATTGGCATTGGAAATGATGATATTGATAAATTATGTTGAAAAGCCTTGAAAGGTTGTTTACAATTTCTTTGTCTCCATGATTTTCAACAATTGAAGCTAGTTTGTTTGTTACAATATAAAAAGGCTTGAGGCACAGTATTATTGACACATTGGGATCCCAAACTCATCCCCACAATAGATTCAGGTCTGGTAGCCCAACGATTGATCAGCTTCCCTTGAACAAATTGGCATAACTGATTCGAATGTTATGATTGCATCCTCAAAGGCATGTTTCTTATTGTTCATAGATGAATGGTTGTCTCCATTTCTACTCATTTATTTAACGTGGAGGTGGTGGAAATAACAACAATATGGGTAGGAAAATTGATGGTATTATTCATATTGGCTTCTTCCTTGGTTCCTTAAGACTGATTTCACATTTAGTAACCCATAGACAAAATTGAATGGGCCCTGAGGGATGTTAGAAATATTTAGGACATTTAATTTTCACGGAGGGGTAGAGGTCTTTGACTTTTGCGAAGCTACTTTCACATATCTAGCTTCACGCATCACAGAGCTGCTTTCATGCAACTACCTTCGCGCATCGCGAAGCTATTTCACAGGCTTGGATTTCACGCACTGTGGAGCTATTTCAGAGACTTATGAATAATATTTACTCACAGCAAAAATGACAAAGTAATTTTGTAGCATCACAATAAAAACTTTGTATTATATTCTAAAACATGAAAATACATTCACATGAGGTTGTGGCTCATTCATTAAGTAAAAACTAAAATTTCA
>APFE030016365.1:18364-43412 GCA_000404065.3 Pinus taeda | reverse complement strand
TGCTTCAGATACTGCAATTGGAGCTATCTTGGGTCAAGAAGAAAACAATCTTCCTTATGCTATCTATTTTATTAGTAAAAATATGACCCCTGCTGAACTTAATTACACAGTTACCGAGAAAGAATTTTTAGCAGTCATTTATGCTATTAATAATTTTCGACATTATATTACTAGTTACACTACTTTTGTTCATACTGATCACTCGGCCATTAAGTATTTAATGAACAAATCATTTACAAGTGCTCGAGTTACCAGATGGTTATTATTATTATAAGAATTTGTTATTACAATTGTAGATCGACCAGGTAAAGAAAATGTAGTTGCCGATTTCCTTTCTCGGTTAAAAACTGATGAAAACACTCCAGTAGATGATTCCTTTCCTGATGAATATTTATTTGCAGTATCTGCTCACTCACCTTGGTATGCAGACATTGCCAATTATTTAGTTGCAGGGAAGCTACCATCACACCTATCACACAGAGAGAAAAGAAAGATCGTTCAGCAAAGTGCTAGGTACAACTGGATAAGCGGGTGTCTTTTTCACACAGGACTCGATCAGGAAATTCGAAGATGCATCAGAGAAGATGAAGTTTATGATATATTGAAAGCTTGTCATGATGGCCCTTGTGGAGGGCATTTTGCTGATAAAATAATAGCACACAAAGTTCTTAGAATAGGTTATTATTGGCCCTCACTTTTCAAGGATGCAAAGAAATATGTTAGGGCCTGTGATAGCTGTCAGAGAATGGGCCATCCTAATCACAGGGATGAAATGCCACTGAACCCCCAGGTATTACTTGAACCTTTTGAAAGATGAGAGCTAGATTTTATAGGTCCCATCAACCCTCCATCCAATAAAAGAGTTTATATACTGGTTTGCACAGATTATATGACTAAATGGGTCGAAGCTAAGGCACTCCTTAGAGCTAATGAGAAATCATTTTTAACCTTTTTATTTGAAGAAATGTTTGTTAGGTTTGGATTGCCTAGAGAGCTAGTCACAGATGGAGGACCTCCTTTCAACTCTCATGGCTTTAAAGCTACACTTCATAAATATCACATTAAGCATAAAATGACTACGCCCTATCACCCCCATGCCAATAGGCAGGTGGAAAGTACGAATAAAGTCATAGAAGCCATTTAAAAAAAACGGTAAAGGAGAACAGAAGGGACTGGTTTGAAAGGTTGCATGAAGCATTATGGGCTTATAGAACTACTTGGAGGAACACTACAGGTTTTTCACCTTATGAATTAGTTTATGGTAAAAGTGTTGTTTTTCCTGTGGAATTTGAAATCAAAACCTTAAGGACTGCTTTAGCTGTTAACCTTGACTTGACTGATGCACAGACAGCTAGGTTGTAGCAGCTTCAGGAATTGGATGAAAAGAGGTTGGATTCCATCCATTAAACAACTATGATACAACAATAAAGAACCAGATGGCATGACAAAACCATTAAGCATAAGCAGTTCCAAAAAGGTAATTGGGCTCTACTGTATGACTCCCGTTTTGAAAATTTTCAAGGTAAATTAAGAACAAGGTGGCTAGGACCTTATGAAGTAGATATTGTTTTCCCAAATGGAACAGTCAGACTCCTAACAATTGATGATTCCAGAACACCATTGTTAGTGAATGGGTATCGGCTCCGTTTGTATCAGCAACCTATTTCTAAAGAGGATTTCAAAGCCACTTGCATGACAGACATACATTATGTCTTTTGGGGGAACTTGCTATCCCTCAATGCACTTAGTTTTTCTGTTTATATATTTAATTTTCTTAGATTAGATTTCTTAACTAATAATGCCTGTCAAGGGTTGCCATGTTACAATTAAATATTCTGCAGATCTTAGCTTTAGAGGATGGCTGAGAAGAAAAATTTCAATACAAGAAGGATTAAGCTTTGGCTTGGGAAACATTACCATGTCACTTCAGATTATAATTCATTTCCTTTCACATTCCTTCAGCAACATTTTCCCACCATTTCTCGTTGCTGAAACACCATTTCCCGTTGCTAAAACACCATTCCCCATTGCTAAAACACCAATTCCCAGTGCTTAAACATCAATCTTTTCCATTTTTCCTAAGAAGCACCAATTTCCCCATTTCTGTTCCCGAGAATGAACCATTATTCCGATGGATACATATCACTCTTCATTAAAGGAATCAGCCATTCATCCTGATAATTATGTTCCTTCACTATTACTTCCTGTGAATAATGAAAACCTTATGTATAAAAGCCCTCATACTTTACAAACCCTTTTTATAACTATCATCGATCTATTAATGACGAGATAATACTTTTCGTGCAACAACCAAAGGTAAATGTAAAGGTATGCGTTTTTAGGTGTGAATATTAAATTGTAGTTAATGAGAAGATATTGATATGATTGCCGAAATCATCGTACCTTCAACCATATCATTCAGCCGCAGTTGGGGGAGGGGATACCGAAATATTGTAATCATTACATGACATGCCGATTACCTTCATTTCTTACTTCTCGCGGTAGTGTCTAGTCACCCCATCTGTACCTTATCATGTCATAACTTCATTTGCAACGTTCTACTCTGTTTCGACCTCGGCAACTCGGCTCTGCACTTTGTATTTTTCCTAAACCAGTAACTATGGGAGGAAATGTTGTTAGACATGAACCTGGCTCAACGGCATTATTGTAACTTTACCAGGAGGCATACCAAATCTTTCTACAAGCAGGATGGGTGGATTACTTCAGAAGACTTCCGGATTTTGATTCACAGCAGGTTCTGGAATTTGCATGCAAGTTGAGGGAAGGATACTCCACTGTCCAAGGGGTGTGAATTCCAGTAACAGAGGAGGACATAGCACAAGTTTCGGGACTACCAACCAATGGTACTCATTGGTTCAGCAGGAAACACCTCATTCTCAATGCACAGCAAGATTTTCTATTACCAGGGGAGCGCGTCGAATCCAAAGGCAGGGGTGTTGCACTTCGATCACTACCACCGCCATGGCCAAAGGTTACAGAATTCGTTAAGCATTATTTCACCTGCGAAGGATGTTATCAGGTAGTCTACCAACACAACTTTGTGTTATTAAATCATTTGAGGCATGGTCATTTAATAAATATGCCCTACTATCTGCTTTGATGTCTAAAAAGTATGGCACATTATATCGTGAACGCAAGGCACCAACTCCTCTCCCTCACACACCATCATTTGGTTTAGCTCTTAATAAATAGAGGCTTTGCCCTACACAATCCACCTCCCCTCAATAACCCTCCCCAGCAAGTCGAAGAAAATCCCTAGCAAGCCGAAGAAAATCCCCAGCAAGTCAAAGAAAATTCTCAGCAAGCCGAAGAAAATCTCCAGCCAACTACTGAAATCCTTCAATCAACAGACGAAAACTTCCAGCAAGCCACCGAAAATCAGCAACCAGCAGCTGAAACACCCCAATTGATCACTGAAAATCCGCAGCAGACCCCACCCCTTAATGAGGCTGAATCATCCACTCCCATTTTCCATATCCCCACCGATAATTCGGATGATAATACCCCCATCATTATGCTTAAAATGAAAAGATAACAGAAAGCTGCAACCCCACTAAAGAGAAGAATGAGGGCCTCAGTTAAGGAAGCCAGTATTTATGATAATCCCCCTACCCTGAGGAAAAGTGCTTGTAAAGAAAAACCATTGTTTTTCTTGCTTCCTTACCACCGCGACGAACAAGGTCGTCTGTAGCAACTGAGGCCATTACCCTAAATTCCCCACCTATTATTCTAAAATCTCGTATTCCGCCTAGCCCTGAACCCTCACCCTCCTCACCTTCGGGTGCCGAAATGCAGAGCGTTCAGGATTTTGTGACATCATTTTTCTAGAAAGAGGCAACTGCTCCACAAGAACCAGCTGTCGATTCATCTAAAGTAAACACCCAAGACGATGTAGGGTATGTGGCTGATACACAAGAACCAGCCACTGACCCAACAGGTGATACACAAGAACCACCTGTTGTGGATGCAAATGATGAAGCTGATGTTGAACAACAATCCTCCCCTCCACTGAAACCTGCAACTATAGAAGTCCCGGTTACTTTGGCCTCCCTTCAGGAAGAAAATGAGTTTTTGAAATCTGAAATTAAGGCTTATCAGCAAGAGTTAACAAAGGCTAGGGAAGCCTATGAAAAGGAACTCAATCTGTACATGTTAGCTCAGGTAGCATCTGCAGCTGAAAAGAGTGCAAAAAAGGATCAATACGATGAATACATGTGCAGTGAATGTGGTGATCTCTATTCTCGAGCAGGTTATAAGATAGTTGAAGTTCCATTTTCTGGAGCCAGTCTAGTATCTCCTCTTGTTATAGTTAAAAAGGAATACCATGTTGTTACACAGGAACCAGCAGGGTCTTCAAGGATTTTGGAGAAAGAAATTAAACCACCATGACCTACCCTAGTTGTTACAAAGCAGAAACCAGTATCAAAGTCTTTTAAAACTGCGGCTACCCAAACTAAACCTCCATGTGTCAGTAATGCTCACACACAGACTGAACCTCCATGTGTTAGAAATACTTATACACATACTGAACCTCCATGTGTTAGCAATGCTCACACACAGACTTCTAGTTTTCAAAAACTAAGTGACACATGGAAGACAGAGTATGAGCTCTCACAAGGAAAGGCATTTTAGCAACATAAGTCATTATGGCTCAACTATGCATACAGAAATTGGGAAGTTCTTGAACAGTCTCATGCACAACACAAGGAAAACAAGAAACTAAAAACCAGACTGTCCCTCATCTTTGACTTGGTCCAGAGGTTACTTGCTACGAGGAAACCATCTTTTAACTATTCTGTGTTTTTCAGAGAATGCTTAGCGTTCCTCTAAATAAAATCAATCAAGGATCGAAGACCCCACCAGGTGTCTACACCTCAGCAATTTATTGAGACCTTCGCAGAAGCACCGAATAGTGACCGGAACTTGCTGTGTGAACTCTATCTTCACAATGAGGCTATGCCTAAAGATAGAAAGCTTAGTTTAGTTCCTCATGTCGGCGATATTCAAATAAGAGCCTTTATTTCTTTCTTGGCTAATCAACTTACTTGGCAGAATGCTTTTATGTCAGCAACACACAATGAGGAGAACTGTCTTCTCTGGATCCGGGCTGAGCCACAAAATGCCGTTGTTTTTATTGCCAAACATCAACGAATTCTACGAGAGCCAGGGATGACTGACCATATCAGGAAATTACAGGCAGCAGTCTTGGAAGACTGCCAATACTATGTCAAAACTAAGGGAGCTCTCGCTATAAAAGCAAATAATCTATTTTGGGAACACTATCCTAAGGAGAGACGGGAAAATCACCCTTACAATCCTCTCAATCTTCAGGCAACAATCTCACGAATACCTAATTATGTTAAATGCATTCGACAGTGTGCTGAAAAATGGATTGGTTACCACTTTCACTTCCCTCTCCTATGGCTACCTGGACAGCAATACAAGGCTCAGTTCAAATTGACCAAAAAGGAGGAGCTGCCAACATGGCAGAAACTTCAGAGTGTCCACGGGTTTAGAGACATGGTTGACAGCACTTTCTATACCTACTGCATAAGCAATTTGCACTATTCATCCTAGTATTCCGACTCAGATTCAGAGTAGAAGTTGCATGCGGACATGCAACCCTTTCAGTTGGGGGGAATGTTAGGATCCCATATTGTCTATTTCCGACCTTATTTTTTGTCATAATATTACCCTTTTCAACCCATATTTGAAAGCCCTTGCTAGTGTTTCAACTCAATCATTCTAAAGGTATACGGTAACTCTTCTCATTGCTATATGTTTAATTATTTAACACATAATCATGCTATCTTTATAATTGATCCTTGAAGTTGACTGAGTTGCTGAACAATTGTTGAAACTGCCTAAAATTGGCAGGACTATATTTTGCAATTGCTGAAACAGCGGGAACAGCGCGAATCTCAAAGCTGAAACAGCTAGGACAGCATGCAAATCTTAAGGAGACAGTTGAGATTTGCGTACCAGATTTGCAACAACAAAGGAACCTAATCGATCATTGAAGAAACTGTTACATTGCTCGTAACGTTCATAATCTAAATTACTATAACAGCATTCTGTTAACGGGAACTAATTTCCCTATTTTTGTACAAAGGGTTGAACTAGAATCTATAATGAAAATATTTTGTAATAGATGTCTCCTCTATAAAGAGGAGACATCTACATTAGAGGGGAGAGCTACGGAGGAAAAACAAGCTATAACATAAGGATTGTAGTTGAAGGAACGAGACTGAATCTTTTCTGTAATATGGTATATTGACGGATGAATAAAGTTTTGTTCTGAGCATTTTATCTTAGTTTCTGTGTCCTGGGGAATCTTGTGAGAAGGACAGGGCCCACCTTCATCACAAGATTCACCCATTTCCTTTCTGTTGTGTGTTATGTGTGATTTCTATTTCATACCTTATTAACGAGTATTGCTTCTAATGTTATTTTACTTTTGCTAAAACTTTGTTTCTCTTTTAATCGATTGATGTTTTTATATGAGTGCCTCACCGGTGATTAGGATTCACAAAGTAAATTGGTGAAGTGGATAACAGAGGCAGGTGTTGAATGTTCCTACTCTAGGGATAGGGTCCTGATCCTTTGTTACAGGACAGCCATTGTTTTCTTTTACAGATTTACTCTTTTTAATTAATTTCTTATTCGATTCCTGCAATAGAGTATAACTGTTGTAACACAGAGTAAAAGTTTAACAGAGTGTGATTTATTTATACTACAGCTTTTTAATGCTATTAAAATTGAGTACATACAGTACGTAGTCACCTTTGAAATAATCGGACTTTCCCGGGTTGACAATTTATGTGGCACTCAACTGTTTAATTAATAAGCAATTAAAGTGACCAACATGGTGGAGGAGATATGGATAAGTCTCTTGGAATTAATTCTCCACATATTTCCTACACATCACAAAACTCACATATTCTTGAGATATATATAAAAATATGTACATTTTCTAATAATTAATCATAAATTCACTTATAATACAAAAATGAATAAAATGGAAAATAAGATGAAACCCAAATGTATGTATGAAAATGATATGATAAAAGGTTAATGTGATGATGAAATGTAAGGAATAGTGAAGAAAAGGTGGATGAAAATATGACATTTTTGAGTCCCAACATCCTCCCCAATTGAACTTGTTGCATGTCCTCATGCAACCATGCATGGGTCTCTTTAAGAAAATTTGGCATCTTGAGCTTTGGCTTTACATGATGATGTCTTCTAATAATGAATGTTTCCAGGATATGTGAAAGACATGAGTAACAACTTACATTTTCTTATGGTTGGTTCTTGTGTGGCAACCATGAATATGGTTGGTTCTTGTGTGACAACCATGAATACAAAGAATGTTGGTTCTTGTGTTAACAACATTCATTTCGTTTTTCTATTCTCTTTTCTTCAATAATAATGTAAACACTCACTAGAATCATAATGTGCATAAGAAATCCTTTTTGTAATATTAATGAAGCATGCCAATATTGCGTATGAAGCAAAATGCAACAAAGTATCATTGGAAAATAAATGTTGGTGAATGGTAAATGGAGTGATAGTGGTGAAGAAATGGAATCATGGAAGTGAATATGTAGTGTGGTGTAGTTCTCCCCCCCTCAACTGAATTGGTTGCATGTCCTCATGCAACTTGACATGGCTCATAAAATGAAATGTAGCATGGTGAGGGAATTTTCCAAAATATTCAAGTTAGCATATAAGGAATTGCATGATTAAAGATTAGAAAACAACATACCTCTACTTACCCAAAAATGATGAATTATGCAATAGGAATGTAGTTGCTACTGCTGCTGGATCAGGAAAATGTGACTGATGGTGTTGTTACTGGATCCTGGGAAATGAAGGAAACTGAACTGCTGATGCTGAATCATGGAAAAGATAAATGTTGAAAGTGGAACTGTGGTACTCTCATAGATCAGAATGCATGTTGTTGTAACTGTTGAGGGAGTTGTGAAAAAGTGTATAGTCTTCACCCGCTACAAACCCGATGGTACAATTCTAAACATGCGAATGAATGTGTCGATGTCGAGCATGAATAGAAATCATTGGATTACCAGCCATTGATGTATTTCGTTAACCAATGCGAGGCAACTCACCATTGACGTCAATGAGTGCCAAGGTACCGGAGTACATCTTGCGAAGTACGAACGGATGTGTCGAGGTCGAGCCACTTGCAAGATCTGAAGATCAAGGGACATTGATGTATTCCCATGATTGCCAGCAAGAGAACTTGCCATTAAGGCATGCAAGCCTCTAGGTACTCAAAAGGAACTCTAGTTTATTTCCCAGATAAGGTGCTAATGTCGATGGGGCAAGACTTGTTGAAAGGTGGGCCTTAATCCCACATCAGTCAACGCGAGTTTGTACAAAAAGATTTGGTAGGACTATAAATGGAAAGAACTCACGGACAAGCAGTGTGGATCAGCATGGCGAAAAAAACAAGGCAATGTAGTCATGGAAAGGGAATGAGTTTTATTGAGAAGGCAAACTAGAAGGCAATAAACTGAAAAGGATAAAGGAATGTATGCGATTCAGAAAAATAGGCATGCATAAAGTCGTGAAGGATAAGGCAATGAAAAATGGGCTTCAACACCAGGATGGTTGATCAGCTTTGAAGGAGAAATGCTACAGTGTCACAGCATGGATAATGGAAAAAGTAGAAATGTTGGTGTATCAGCATGGTCGTTGTGTAACAGCAAACATCAAGAGGCGCAAATAGTTTCTTTATAACAGCAAACTTCATACAGCTCCTTGAAGCTGTTTGTCAAAGTATGTTTCTCAAAAATTTCTGTGATCTTTGAAAATCACTTCAGCAGCAAAATGATATTATTTCTGAAACTTGTCGCCCGCGCTGGTTTCATCATCGACGACTGTCAAAGTGACTTCAAGAAAACAAATTAGTGTTAAGCATAAAAACATGCATTCGTATTGTTTTCAGGAATTTATTAAAAAGTCCATTTGCAATTTTCATGGTTTTTTTTTATTTAGAAAATACAATATATATTTTATTATAATAAAATTAAACAATGGAAAATTTTAAATATTTGAATACAAACAAACAGTGGAACTGCTACCAAACCAGTGGAATGTTCGATTACTATACTACCGGATTAATAAGATGAGAAGCCTACTAGTGCTACTTCTCCTTGGCATTTTCAGTATTTGACACTTTATATAGTTTCCTCATTGTAAGATCTCTAAGTCAGACTGGTAAATAATACAAGATCGCAGAAAGAGTGGAGTATCGACCGTAAGAAAACCAAGCAGGTGGTTTCGTTTTCAAAATGGCATCCACAGTTTTCTCTGCAAAAATGACTATTGGAGTGTTGCCAGGCTGTTGAGAGAATTCAATCCGTTCATAGATTGCCTTTGCAAAAGGTTTGTAGAACCTCCACTTTGGATTGTTCTTGTAAACAGCTGAAGAATTAGCCCCAATATTGGATTTCATTGCCCCTAGAGCCACTGTGATAACATCTATCCCAAAAGGCTTCAATTCAACTCTCAGAGTGTCGTATAAAAAATGAATAGCCGCTTTGGAAGCGACGTAAGCACCAGCCCACGGTCCAGGAGCTAAAGTCGTGATGCTTCCAATATTCACTATTTTTTTCCTTTTCCCCGGATATCATGTGAGGCACCACCTCTTTTATAACACGCATTAAACCATATACATTGGTCAAGAATCAACCATTGGATACACCCATCCAAGACTTGGACGTCATATCAGAGAGATCAACTCAGAGGTCGAGCAGTGATGGTAGCACCATTCGGAGGCATCAACAATTTGAATCTCAATCTCAAGATTTTGTGGTACAAGAGAAGTCTTCTGCTAAGGGCTCTCATCAGAGTGTAAATTGGTCCCGTTGCATTGGATGGTGCCGCAACAATAGTGGTCAATGTTCACATAGAGCAAAGCCAGGTTCTTCCTATTGCGAAAAGCATCTTCCAAGTTCAGTTGGGCATGGTGGAAAGATTAGTGATAGACACGTCTCATCAGAAATTTTGAATAGGCTTTTGAGAAATACAGGTTCAGAAAAAGACAGGATCCATTTGTGTTGGGCTATAGATATATTACGTGAATTCATGAATGTTTGTCTTTTAGAAGGGACTGCTTATCGATCAAATTCTAAAGCCAGAATCCTAGATTGGATAATTGAAGAGGTGTCAAAAGATCCATAAGCTGTAGAAGCTTTGTTGGCAATTGTTTCATGTGAAAAGGAAAAACTCGAGAAACATCTGGGCATTGAAGAAGGACAAAAGAGTTTCACAGCAATAGTTCCATGGGTTCCTGAGATAAAGGTTGAATTTCCTGTTGATGCATCAATAGATGATGGAAGACTGAAAGAAAGTAGAGAGAATGGGACACTTGATCATGGGATAGTTGGCAATTGCGCTGCTCGTGATGGTCAGATGCTGAGATGTAAGCTCCGTGGAGAGGAATTTCTGATTCCTAGGCTCTTGGACGCCATTAGATCATGAATCATAAAAAGGAAGCTCAGTGGTTTTTTCAGTGGATATGCATTTCGTATGTGCAAGGATCCATTTACTAACAAGAGATATCTTGAGCAGAATGTGAAGATTCATTGAACGTATGGGTACCAGCTCAAACAAAACCTCGATTTCAAAGAAAGGTAAAGAGTTTCTTTCTGTGAAATGGAGATCCAACAAGTAAATTCTAAATTAACACAAAAAGTGGGCTCATCTATAGGACTTAAACATGCTGCTCTTATTGGTAAAAAAAATGGCAGAAGTACAGAATCCTATTGTTCAGCTGTGGCTGAGATGTTACTGATTGAGGTACAAAAGACCAGACCTTGTCCCAGCAATCAGGAACTACTTAACATTGCCCGTTCAGCCTGCTGCAAATTTAATCTTCGTGTTGTTTTGGAAGAAAAATATGGTCCTTTGCTCGTGGAAAAGCAAGAAGCAAGAGCTTGAAAGTCTTTGATCAAGGAAGGGTGAAATCAAGTGCTTTCGCTAAGGTTAGGGCGATTACCACCTTCCCCATCTCAAACCACGGCAGATTGGTACCATTTGTAGAAAAAAAAATCTCGGGGTTTATACTGAAATCCAAAGCGAGGGTTTAAAGCCTCGCATGTTCTTGAAATCCCTCTAAACCTGATTAGGAAGAACAACATATACACACAAACACAAATGGACATAATGATTTGCATATTGAAAGATGTTTGATCGAGCATATTGCAACACATTTATTTATTCTTGAAATTAGTCTAAATCATCCCTATTTTTTGATCCTCGAGATCGTACAAAGACGCAGGAGGCGAGCATACTTATTCTAGGTAAAAGAAAAACTGAAAATGAAAGCAAAAACTAAAACTGAAAGCCTACCTACTCTATACTAATTAGAATTTACAAATTAGTTATGTGTAGTTAAACTTCCAATGAAGCCACTCACGTAGCAGTAACAACAATAGATTCAGTAGCAATTCTTTAAATGATGGATGAAAATATTAAAGAGTGGATGAGTTTAGTTGCTGTAACTGTAAATCAACTAAAAAATAAAAAGATGAATCTAATCTAGTACTTACCTGGAACCATTATTCGATAAAGCTTTGATAGGTACAGTTTCTCTCACTCAGATCATGCTGTAACTCCTGTTCATTTTTGGTCTATTGTTCTTCTTCCTCAATCTCCTATTCGAATGATTGTTCGCCATCAGATACGCAGGATTCTTCAGATGTTGAATCTTTGGTTGTTTCTTGGGGAGTAGTTGAACCTTTAATTCTTGTCAAGATCTCCTCTTCCAAGGAAGAAGAGATCCCGACTTCTGCTAGGATCTGAGTGAGTAGTTCCAAGCTGAAACTCATTGTTAAACCATGTTGAAAGAGATTCTAAAAACAAAACAAAAAAAAACAACACACTAAAAATTGAATTAAAAACAAAAGGACCGCAGAAATAATCTTGAATTCAATCCTCAGTGAAACCCTCTTACAAGGACTGCTCATTAATTGAGTAATCGAATTCTTCAACTACAACCATGAACCATGAATTCATCAAACACTCTTCACAGTTGCGAAAATCAAACACACTTTCAGAAATTGAAATTCACACTGCATAAATGTAAACACACCCTACATGCCCTAATCCATAAGAGGCCGAGCCCATTATGGTATCTTGAATGTGATGCATAGGTTGTTCCCCACGTCTTACCGCCTTAACACCTCGGATTTAGGAACATGTCTAAACACACTTGCATGAAAAATTAAACTAAACTTCAATCCATCGTGCCTCCCCGGCAACGGCGCCAAAATGTTGGATGAAACTATGTTCGTTTAATTCTGTTGTAGTACTTACCCAACTATTTAATTTGTCAATCTGAGGTCCGTAGACTTACGAGACACATGCACTATATATGCACGACTGAAGTGGAACTAATTTAATCCAAATTACAGAAATTAAATTAATCTAAGAAGGCATTGAAACATTAACTATGAAAGCATGAAATTGCATAAAGGAAAAGCAATGCAACATGTCAAGAATTGAATGACAAACAACATATGTGAGCTCACAACAATAAAACTGTCTCCAATTATATTACAAGAATCAAATTACAAATCATGAAAGTGTAATAGTAAAAAAAAAATGAATCAAAGTTAATCTCCATTCCCTTCTTCATTATCCCTTATGAAGAGAGAGCACTCTCTTATATACATGAGGAAGATAACCTTCTCATAATTACATATCCAATATTCTCTCAAGCACTCTCAACTAATTTCCCATTATTACAAGATATGATCCCACAAATCTCTCAAGCATTTTTAACTACTTTCCCATTATTACAAAATATGATCCCACAAATCTCTCCAACATTTTTAACTGCTTTCCCATTATTACAAAATATGATCCCTTTGAATCCTCCATAAATCTCTCACATATCTTTGATAAGATATGCCAACCAAATCCTCCATGCTTTTCTCCTTAGGAATTGGATAAGATATGCCAACCAAATCCTCCATGCTTTTCTCCTTAGGAATAGGCTTGCCATAATTATCTCCTTAACATGGTGGAGGAGATATGGATAAGTCTCTTGGAATTAATTCTCCACATATTTCTTACACATCACAAAACCTCACATATTCTTGAGATATATATAAAAATATGTACATTTTCTAATAATTAATCATAAATTCACTTATAATACAAAAATGAATAAAATGGAAAATAAGAAGATTAAACCCAAATGTATGTATGAAAATGATATGATAAAAGGTTAATGGGATGATGAAATGTAAGGAATAGTGAAGAAAAGGTGGATGAAAATATGACATTTTTGAGTCCCAACAGTAGATAATATTCCTATGAAGGTTGGGAGGGAGCATTATAAAGATCTCAGCAATTTTGTATTATGATCAGTCAAGTAGTCTAATACTGGGAATGCCTTTCATAACATCAATCCTCCCAATAACAAGAGCTAAAGATAAAATAATCTGCAATATAAAGAAAAAGGCAGTTTGTGTAAATACAATTTCGTTAGCAAATTCTGAGGTAAAGAACAAAAAAGTCAGCAAAAAACTAAAAGTAAGAAAACCAGAAAAAGATAGCAATGATTGGCAAGAAGTTTTGCAAACCTATGAAGAAAAAGAAAAACAGCAACATCTTAATAAAGTTATCAAAGAAGAAGGCTGGTCAAAAGAACAAAAAGAAATTCAAAATAAACTACTCCATTTATGTTCCAGCAATCCCCAAGAATGTTGGGATAAAGAAAGTCTGATGCAGGACATTGAAATGCTCCACGATAATGGAGTACAAGGAGGTGTTATCCCATGCACACCTCAATATGAACAAGAAATTAAATCCCAAGTAAAAGAGATTCTTAAACTTAATTTGATTGAAGAATCAAACTCTCAATATTCATGTTCTACTTTCATTGTAAGAAATCATGCAGAAGTGGTTCGATGAAAAGCAAGAATGGTGATCAATTATAAGCCACTTAATGTAATCACAAAGGATTTCAAATATCCACTACTATGACAAGAAGTAATAATGCAAAAAATACAAAAGTCCAAAATCTTCTCAAATTTTGATATGAAGAATGGATACTATCAGATATAGATTAGACCAAAAAATCGGCACAAAACAGCATTTTCATGCCTGGGCGGTTTCTTTCAGTGGAATGTAGTTCCTTTCGGTCTAAAAAATGCACCTACTTTCTTTCAGCGAAGAATGGACGCATTTTCAGCAGGTATGATTTCATAATAGTATATATAGACGATATTCTAATTCACAGTGAGAACATTGATGAACACATTCTCCATTTGTATATTTTCATCAAGGAATTAGAAACCCATGGAATTGTGTTATCTGATAAAAAGATAGATTTGTTCAAAGAAATTATTGAGTTTCTAGGAATCATTGTAATCAATGGACAAATCCATATGTAGCCCTACATAGTGTTACAAACCAGCAGCATTGAAGAAATAGGGTCCACCATCGATTACCCTATTCCAGTCTTCTATACAGTTAAAGGCAGTCGTGAAGAAGCCTTTTGGTCCTAGCTGCAGGGTGATGTGTCCTTTTGGTTTCCATTTGGCTGCAATCCATCCCTGTAGGGCTTTCTCCATGGGCTAGAAGAAAATAAATTTTATGATTAGCGCGTGATCTTTCATGAACTGGATTTGGGTGTTGATCCTTTGACTTGGTAATTCAATCTTTGGTCTTTCTGTTGCAACAGGTTTGTAGGTTGCAGAGGTTGCCTTAAGAACCTCATTGTTTCCTGCAGTATCTGTCTGCTTATTCTGGGCCATTGTCGTCGCTTCCTGTGGCCCTTTCTGTTTGCCTTGGTTAATCTGGTTTTCCTGCTTTGTCCTACTGGTAAGCTGATCCAATACAGATGCCACTTCATTTCCATTCTGAGTCTGAGGCTCTATATAATCACTGGGGGGAGGCTCTGAGTCCCCCCCTGCCCCCCCGGGAAGGTAAACCATGATGAATGTGCTATTCGATGTCGTATACTGTTGCCAGGGGTGCATAAGTGTTGTTGCAGATGCACTGTGGTCAAAGCAGAACTGTTCTTGCAGGGCCTGACAGAACCCTAATCTGCCATAGCCCGCTCCTCACATCCATCCAAGCTCCTCCCCCTCCTATTAGGTTCGGATATATGTAATTTTAGTTCTTTATTGTTTTTACTTTAATTTAGCTATCAATTATTTTTTGCATAAGAGGTAGGTACTAAGCAGCAATGTGCATATTGTTATATATAAAGAGAGAATTCTTATTTCATTAATAGGCCTTTTTAGGACGATTTGTAATTCATTCATTTTTTAATATGGAGTTGACATGTAACATTTTAAAAAATATTTAGCCTATAGATATATGTTTTCTACTTCCAAATATAATTGGGGTATGTGTTAAAATATAGTTGCGGTATATATAAAATGTGAATCATAAATAAAATATTTCAATATATATATACTATATAAAACAAAAAAGAAATATGTGTGTGTGTGTGTGTGTGTGGATTATATATATTAAAGAGAGAAAATTCTCATTCCATGATAGGTTTTTTTTTTAGAATTGTAATTCATTTAATTTTTAATATGGAGTTGACATATAACCTTTTAAAAATTATTTATAAGAGAAATTTTTTCTAAATATGATTTTTGGCATTTATTAAAATTTTAACTTGTCAAATGTGAATCATAAATAAAATATCTCAATGTCGACTATATATATTAAAATATAAATGAGATACAAATCTCCTCCAAAAAAGCTTAAGAATTGTCTCTCTTTATCTATATATATATATATATATATATATTATATATATATATAATTATATATTATTATATATTTATATAACATTTAAAAACTAATATATATAGAGAAAGTCTTAAGGATATATGTTTTCTATTTTCAAATATAATTGGGGCACGTATTGACATTTTAATGTGTAGAATGTAAATCATATATATATTAGTGTTTTTCTCAAAAAACATAAATCCATGTTAATTTCAAATCTACCAAGATTTATCCCTAATGGGGGTGATCATAACCGGGTACAAGTGTCTCAAGCACGGCCATCCTGCTCCTTTGCCGCGTGGGTATTAACTCTTCCTTAATGTGTCATCGTTGCAATCAATTCCCTTGTGTGATGATTTATTCCACACTATCGGTTATTAAATTTGATGTCTGGAGAGTGTTTCACTCCAGTTTAGAAGCTTGGGCGATGAATTTGGGTCGTGACGAGTTTGGAGGTGTCCGGGTCTAGTGCCATGACAGCTCTCCGGGGTTTTGGCCTTGGCTAAGGAGCGATGTGGGCAAATGTGGTTTTCTGGTTTGGGTTAGGTTTTGTCTACTGGTCTACCCCTGGTATCCTAGAACCCGAGCAGATGGTGTCTAATATAGTCTCCAAGCCATTACTAGTCTTAGGTTGTCTCGCATCTTCGGAAGCTTTGGTTTCCTCCCTCCGGTGCATGGGGTAAGGTATATGTGTCTCGCACATCCTTTGCGTGCTTATTTTGTTGCAAGGTTTCATCTCTGTGTGTTGGTGGAAGCTCTGTTGTGGCCTTAGTGTTCGCAACTCCTCTTGGTCTACAATGGCGTGAAGGAAATACCGCGACCTCTGGTAAGTTTGATACGGGGTCTGGGTGTCCATTTTGGGTCGAAGTCACTAAAATGACTCCTCTTCTCAACTGAGGTTGTGTGTATGTGAGAGAGAGAGAGAGAGAGAGAGAGAGAGGAGTCATTTTAGTGACACATATATATATATATATTTGTGTGTGTGTGTGAGAGAGAGAGAGAGAGAGGAGTCATTTTAGTGACACAGATATATATATATGTGTGTGTGTGTGTGTGTGTGTGGAGAGAGATAGAGAGAGATTGATTTTATATACTATGGATATATGTTTTCTATTTCCAAACATGAAAGAGCATTAGCTAAGATCTTAACGTGGAGAATGTGAATCATAAATAAAATATTTCAATGTTGGCTATGTTTATAATACATCAAACAAGTGAAAATAAAAAAAAATAAAAAAAATCTTATAGCTAAAAGATGTTTATAGTGTGTTGGTCAAAACTAGTATAGATCCATCCCAACTCAATATTTGCAAAGAACTGAGGGGAATCAATTATCTTGAGGTGCAAACCTTTCTTCAAGTTTCACACTCATAAAAAGATTTGCATCTTGAGAGATTTGATCCCTCTCGGCTTGGTAGATCTAAAGTTAGATGGATCTATGTTGGTAATTAATAAAATTTAGTTAAGACTTTTAAAGATTATTTTCATAATTTCAAAATGGTATATACACTATTTTGTTATAATTTAAACATAAATTTGTAATTAATTTTTAACTTTATTTCGAATTTAAAATTTCTTATTTTATACAAATTTTATTATTAAATTTTTAAAATTCTAATAAAAACATGTGTGTGTGTGTGTGTGTGTGAGAGAGAGAGAGAGAGAGAGGTTAAAGTAACTAGAAATATAGTTATCTGTGTTATGAAACATATTATTAGCATTTATTAATAAAATTTATTTTCTTTGATGGCAATTTCTTTTTTAATGACAATGGCTCACTATAAACATTTAAAAAATTGGTAATAAAAGCATAATCAATAAAGCACTTGCAACTTGTCA
This sequence comes from Pinus taeda, assembly GCA_000404065.3. Classification (NCBI taxonomy): domain Eukaryota; kingdom Viridiplantae; phylum Streptophyta; class Pinopsida; order Pinales; family Pinaceae; genus Pinus; species Pinus taeda. The sequence goes on along the minus strand of APFE030016365.1, from coordinate 25,763 downwards.
CACCACTCCAACTACGTTTCCCCTTTTTTTTAAAGTACATAAAAAAATTGCAAATCGATAAAGTCTATTAATTCATAAAAAGATTACATTGTGAGGAGCATAGTTGCAAAACACCCCAAGCCTCATTCCTACTGGACTTGTTGTCCAGGTTGTAATGGAAAAAGACATTGATAGTAATTGTTCAAAACTCAAAGACCCAACTTAGATTTACTAAAAAATCCATAGCCATCCAAGGATCATTATACAACCCACTAACATCATTAACCAACAATATTACAGTGTCGCATCATTCGGCCTAGGGTCACGTTGCTACTAGAAAGCTTCATGAATATGTGCCTCTATGTGTGCCAATCGCCCTTCGAAGTTATCCAGTCACTCCTATAGCCTCTTCTTCCCACACTGAAGGGAGACTAACCTATCCATCATGTGCCATTGGTTGTGTTGTAAGTTGTTCATAAAATTAATGAGCTCATTGCAATCATAGTGTCTCTCTCGAGCTAGTTTCTCCACCAATGCTAATATCTGACGGAGTTGTGCCTCTAGAACATCAATGACGGCAGAAGGTAGATCTGACACGGTGAAGCAACCTGCTATTGATAGATCACTTCCCCCTCGTTTAGCTATTCAACATGGTGGCCACCACCTTTCCCACAAGGACCAGCCCCACGATGAGCCCAACCTCTCTGGTGATGCATTGTGCCTCGAATTAGCACTTGACTCTCCCCATAAGAACAATGTGACCTAGATACCTTTCTGACAATAAGGAAGGTTCGCCTAGACCCCCTGTACACCCCAGGACCCCCACAACCTCGACTTCTCAAAACCCACATAGTTAGCTTAGTAGCTTGACCCCACACACCATGACCCACTCTCCTCTCCAATAATCGAACACAACCAGGGCTCTCCAGTGAGAGTAAGGTACCAAAAACTCCCCTTCCCCCACCAAACTTAGCCACCTCTATCCAATAATGATGTAAGAAAAATGAAGACAACCACTTGGAGATGTTGCTGCCCCCACTGGAAAAAAATACCAAGCCCCAAAACTCTTCAAATACCACACAAGAGAACCCCCAATTTGCAAACCGGAATGCAATAGAAAATTGACAAAAAATTTGTACCTTTATTGTCACAAGAAGGAATAGGTGAGACCCTAGTCAACATCTAGACACTGAAGAAAGGATACCCCTACTCCTATAGTTATCACTTTGAGGACCCAACACCCACCATCACCCCCTCAAAGCACCAAAGTCCCTACCCTTCTTGTCTGCACAAGAAAATTATTCGACCCTATCAAGCATTCTGCCCCTGAATCCTAGATAATTATCCCTAACTCCACCCATAGATTTGTCGTGCCACCCAATTTCTTGCATACGTAGCAGACCATCGATATCCTTAGCCAAGGAACAAGGAATGGCTCATGCTAGAAGCCACCCAATGTGCCTGTCAAATTTACTCTCTCCAAGAACCTATCTTTCATCTCCCAACTCTGGCAAAGTTGTCTCACAACCAGACTTATGGAAATTAAACACCATCAGTTCTCTAGAGCCTTCCTTGGATGAGTGCCAAGTGAAGCATGTCAGCCAAGATTAATTTGCATTAAAGTCACATCGGTGGGAGATGGAGGCCGCCTCCCAAGCCAAAAATTCACCTTCTGCCACCCCTATCAAGGAAAAAGTACATAATTATGAATAAAGAATAAATATATATATATATATTATACACACACACACACACACACATATGATGTGTGTGTGTGTATATATACATACATATATATATGTATGTATACACACACACACACACACATATATATATATGTGTGTGTGGTGTGTGTGTATTCATACATACATACATATAAATAATAATATAATATATATATATATATATATAATATATATTATATATATATATATATATATATATATATATATATTAATATTATAATAAAATATTTTTAAGCTTTATATTAATTTTTAAAATATTAACTATAAATAAATTTTAATTTAAAAATTTAATTAAATTTTTAAAAATATAATAGATAATAAAGATTATATAATAAAATATCTCAAGATTGAAAACCTCTTTTATGAGTGAAAAACTCGAGGAAAGGTTTGCACCTAGAGAGATTTGATTCCTCTCAGCCATTGGTAGATCTATAATTAAGATGGATCTATGCTGGTTTGAGCAACACACAAATACATTGTTTCAACTATAAGATATTTTTTTTACTTGTTTTATATAATATAACATAGTTGAAATTCAGGGTTTTCAGCCTAGCCCAAAGCTACTCTTGTAGGGGTTTCTGACCAATCTAGTGTTCCCTTTATCATTATTGTAGAATCCTCCTTCTCTCTCATAACATTCTCACAATGGATTTTTCCTCAAGGGAAGGAGTTGTCAACCCCTCCTACCACAATGTGACGACAGGCGAATTTCCTTCAGGTCATCGAGGTCCCTCGTCTGGCCCATGCTCTTACCCTTCAAACTCTGGAGACCATGACTTAGTTCTAGTCCTTGGTGTGACCTGGAAGATTAAGAGACAAATTTTTTCCTCCCTTATGCAAAAAAGAACCTGTAATACGAGATCAAATCGAACACCATTCTAGAACACATCTCCCACATGAAAATTCACTATTATCTACAAATTCCCAGGTACTTGGCCTATAGCAAACACTCTTATTTCATGGACCAATAACAATTGGAAGCATGCGTGTCATGTGGAGTTGCAAATTGGTGCCAAAGGAATTTAAACATTGATCTTCTCTAATCTAAAGGACAGATCTAGAGCCTTTGAGGAAGGTCCTTACTTCATGGGCGTTGCAAGTCTATTCATCTACTTTTGGACCCCAAGGTATAACCCAGAAAATGAAAAGTTCTTGGCCGCCCATTTTGGATTCACCTATATTCTTTACCCATTAAGTATTGGTAGGAGGAAATTATCATGGGTTTTGGAAACACAATTGATGACTACATCAAATCCTCGTAAATTACCAAGAGTCAATTCTACACATCCTAAGCATGGATCTGCATTTATATGATTATCTCCCAACCATTGGTAGAATGCATAGAGATCAAATTATATGATGAGGTCTCCCTGCAACCCATCGGTTATGAATATGTTCCCTTCCACTGCAGGTGGTGTCACAAATATCGAAATCTACTTTGATAATTCCCTCTAGTCAATACACCAAACCATCAACCCCCGCGAGATACTATAGATGCAGAATAATTTTACCCACTATCCAACCAAAGGTGTAACAACCGAAGTGAAATTGTCAATAACATGGAGATCCCCTCCTCAAGCAACAAATATGAAGCTTTGGCCACTAAGGAGGATCCAATGGAGAGGGAGGAAATCCCTCAAGCAAGCAATGGTAACCAAGGCAGCCTCAACCCAGATCTACAAGAAAAAAAAAAAAAAGGAAAATCCTAAATCAGGGACAAATCCAATATGCTCTAATTAGAGCTTGGAAAAATGGAGATTGAAGCAATGGAGAGTGCACAAGTTAATCACATGCACCCCATTCCCAACCAGGACTACATAGACTCTCGACAAGCACATGATCCAAAGGAAGTTGAGCAACCCCTCAAAGAAACATTAGAAGCAATCCATCATCAAGACCCTACAAATATGCCTGAGCCACAATTCCAATACCTCTACTAATATATTCTCAGGGAAAATAATAATGCATTGATAACACAAATGCCTTTGATAGTTCTTTTTTTGGTAATCCCATTGGATCTAAAAGCTCCTCCAAATCCAATCAAGACTTGAGGCGTAAGGGAAGGAAGTTGGCTCAAGAGTTTCTCTAGCAAGCGGGAACCTATCTAAAGAACTCTGGTAAGTTCCACTTGCTTCTAGAGATTTTTTCTCCTTGCTCTTCCATTTCTCATTGAATATTTTAACCTAGAATATTAGGGGCCTAAACATTTAGAGTACACAAAGGCTCCTAAAATATAGAATCGGGAAAGAGAAACCTAACATACCCATTCTTCAAGAGACAAAATGTTTTGGTGATCGAATGGAATCCTTCTCACATCTCTTTTGGAAGGGATCCCACATATAGTTCTTGGATTCTATATGAAAAATAGGATCTTAGCAGTTATACATAATCCAAATGAAGTCACTTTCGTTGGCTAGCTAGTAGCTCCAATAATCCTAGCAAGAAGATATAACCCACTAGGATCTACAGAAAAAAGGCACACTTATGCCAATCTATGACCCATATCTTCTACTCTTTGATGGTGATTCGCACTCTGCGCCAGGAAGAAATTGTATCATAGGTGTGGACTTCAATATGGTCACTTATCTGGAAGAAAATAAGGGTGGCCAAAGAAGGTTAGACCCTAATTACATGTGCTTCAAAGACTCAATAAAAAACATGCACTTGATTGATATTCCTACGATCAATAGAATCCACACTTGGAATAATAGGCGAGGTGGGAAACACCAAATAACTTACAGACTAGATGGGTTCCTACTCTCTGAGAACCTAGTTGAAAGAGATTTCTTCATAGAAGCCTCTATTATGGCCTCGCTGGGCTCGAATCACTAGCCAATATAGATAGAATTAGATCTCAAAGAATCTCCAAAGAACAAACCCTTTCTATTTGAATCATTTTGGCTAACTAATCCCTCTTTGTGTAAAATAACGAAATGGTGGCAAGACATAGATAACCCAAGTGACTCACCGATGTTTAATTTTTAGCAGAAGATCAAAATTCTTGAGGGTTAAATTAAAAAGTGGAATCGCGAAGAATTTGGCAATATTTTTGAAGATAAAATTCATCTTGAAGCTAAATTAAAGAAAATTCAACAGTGAAGCATTCTAAAAGGATATTATAATGACTTCATCCATCAGGAAATGAACATCGTAGCACAGTTGGAACAAATTTGCATGCAGGAAGAACTTTTGTGGAAGCAGAAGTCCAGAATCACTTGGCCTAAAGAAGGGGAATACAATACACAGTTCTTCCACAAATCAATGATAAAGCATCGATAGCACAATCATATTTTCTCACTCAATCACACTATGGCCAAAGGGTAATAGCATTCTCATATATTGAAAGAGATCTAACCAGTTGCTACAACAATCTCCTTAGAGAACCTATACCCCACCATCACACTGTGATTAGGAAAATTGTAAGATATATTTCTACTTTGGTGACCAATGATCAAAATGAGCCCTCATGCTAGAAATATCCCTCCAAGAAGTTGAAGACGCAATCATGAACTTGGCAAGGAACAAGGCCCCAAGTCCCACTGGTTTCACCTTTGATTTTTTTTCTAGCTTGTTGGTATTTTCTTAGTGAGTATATTCATTCTCTTGTTGAAGAATCTTGCAAGTCCCAAACCATTTTAAAAGGCCACAATGCCACCTTTTTCACCATTATTCCCAAATCTTCAGCAGCCTCAAACCCTAGCAGTTTTCACCTTGTAGCTCTCTGCAATATTATTTATAATATCCTATCCAAAAGTATAGTCAATTGCCTAAAACCCTTGTTTCCACTTGTTAGAAACTAGGACACTACTGAGAGGTGGTTGAATCAGTATTATGACCAAATTATATAAATATTTACAAATTGAAAATTTTAAGTTATTTGAAAACCATTCATGTAAGCAGCATCATAAATCAACATGTGAAACAAGCATTGTCATTAACATACACATATGCACCCTATAAATACACCAATTTTCTTCTTTATGCATTTTGCAAATACAAGCTACAACTTGCTCTTACATCACTACCTACAAGCTCCTACTTGTAGGTTTCTTAGGTTGCCACCTGAAGGAAGCTACCACTCCTCAATTTATCAACTACCATTGAAAGGAGATACTACCCCTAATTTATCAGCTACCACTAAAAGGAGCTACTACCCCTAATTTCTCAGCCACCACTAAAAGGAGCTACTACCCCCGATTTATCAGCTACCACTAAAAGTAGCTCCAACCCTTGATTGTTTACCAGCCACAACTAGAAGGAGCTACAACCCCTAAAATGCAGGCTCCAACTTGTTGGTCATGTTGATCCATCTTTCATACTCTTTTCAAACTCAGATCAACAAGACATTCCTTCTAAAAACATAATTTCCCTTCTCTCTTGACACACCTCATCACTTATCTCTACACCTCTACCACCATAAAAACACCTTTAGAAAACATTATTCATTGATTTTTGACCTATGTTGAACACACACCAATGTCATTAATACATTATTGGCATTATTAAACATGTTTCATACACTAAATATAATGCATTCACACCCTAATGCATATTTGATTCACCCCTAATTCATACTACAATATGCATATTGTTGCACCAACAAACACCAACTTGGTTATTCAATCCTGCTTAGAAAGAATAACAGCTAATATTTTTATAATTTTCCTTTTAGTTAAACTTTAGCTCGAATCATGCATGAGATCTTATTCTTCACTTGTGTTTCACTTCTCTCAAGTCCTCTTCATGTACACATGTTGTCTTCAATCTTTTATCTATTATTCTGATCGCAAACTTTGAGTTAATATGTTGATTTTCACAATTCTTTGAATGCATTGTTATTTTAATGCTACAATACCAAATATGGCCCAATATGCCATTTTTCAAACTTGTTGACTCAATCATTTTAGGGCCTCACCCTTTTGTTAAGGCTTAAATACCCAAGCACTTAAACCTTTTAATGAAGGCTATAGATCATTTGCAGGCCCAAGGGCTTATCCACATGCATCAAACCTTTTATGCCCTCAGTCACTTTACACTACAAAACCTTCGCATATATGAGCTTGGGCATGCCTTTCAACATCTTATGGACTTTATGAGAGGGGTTTCAGTGAAAATCACATCATCATTCATTTTTCGACATGTTTCGAACCAACAAGTGTGGTTCATCACCAGGACAAGTTGAAGAACCAGATCATGGTTGCATGTTAAATAGAGAGAGTAGATCATCCAACGGCTATATTTGACTAGGAAACGACTATAATAGGCTAGGAAACGACTATATTTGACTGTACTGGACCAAGGGATAGGGACAACGGCTATATTTGATTGGACTAGACGAAGGGATAGGGACAACGGCTATATTTGATTGGACTAGACGAAGGGATAGGGACAGGGAGAAATTAGTTCGTCAATTTATAAGTTAGTTATGTTATATTTATTACCATAATTGAATAAAAGTAATTTATAGTATTTAATTACTAATTATATAAAAAACTATAATATTAATAGAATGTGAAATAATAAAAGTTAATAAAGGTTTACTAAAAGAATGACTAATTTAGTTCATTAATTAATGTAACCATTTCTCCTAATTAAAACCACTAGGAAAATAGATTCAAGTCATCTAAGAATTATTGGGAAAGAATATAGTTGTTACCAATTAGTTAGTTAATTTA
>APFE030016365.1:0-18306 GCA_000404065.3 Pinus taeda | reverse complement strand
AAAAGTTTGCAATACCTATTGAAAAGGGAATGCCTTTTGTGTTTAACATAGTCATCATTAACAAGAAATATGAGGAGAAAAAACTAATATAAAGAAAGTTCCCCTTGATAGATTGTTCATGGACCTTATTACAAATTTAAAGTAGTTTCCTAAAGCTAAAGCTCATGTCTAGTGGCCAATAATGGAATGTAACTCAAACCCTTTTCAAATTGTTTGAGATTTTAATTGGCGTGTAAGCGTTGTGCATAATACTAGCTTGAAACAACTACACGTTAATATTGAATTCTGCATATATATATATTGCTGTCCCCAACCTCCGTCCCCTGAAAATTTGGGGGTGCTCTAGCAGTTCTGGGGACTTGGCCCTTGTCCCCACCATTCCCCCGTCTCCAAAACCAGTGCAACATAGGTTAATATTAACTTAATATTACTAATTAAGTTATATTACTAATTAACTTTATTTAATTATATTTAAAGGCGTAAATATTAATAGTATATGAAATAATAATTTATTTATTTATTTATTTTTATTAAAAGTATAACTAATTTAGTTAGTTAAATAATTGAAAATGCAACAATTTCTTCTAATTAGAATCACTAGGAAAATAGTCAAGTCATGGAGAATCATATAGTTGTTACTAATTAGTTAGTTGGTTCATAATTAACTTTATTTAATTATATGTAACGGGATAAATTAGTTCCCATCCTTTGAAATACCTTCATTTATGTTTTAGTGAAAAGATTTTATTTATTTATACATTATGTTAATTAAAAAGATTTTTATTACTTATTCAAACTGAACCATTTTGTTCTTATTTTTAATTTAGAAGAGAACTAGAAAAATTAAAATAAAACACTAAAAATTGAATAAAAATCAAAAAGCAGAGAAGGAATAAAAAGGACAAACAAACAGTCCAGAAGACGAGGGGGAAACAATAGAGAAGATATCACAAAAAGGTCAACACAAGGGGCGGGGATGGGGGGTTGTTATGATGAAAGAGCAGGGATCCAACAACTGCTAATTTTCCAGCTGTCATCCCTATTGAGATTGCTCAGCCTTTTTTCAATTTCTATGGCTCCCTAAACTTTCGGTGATGAAAAGGATCAATCTTGGCAATAACTCGAGCCTCCTCAATACATATGTGATGCTTAGTCTTTTCCGCGTGTTCTACCAAGGCGGAAGACCGGGTCCTCCCATGTTTTATGTTAGCTGAGTGCTCGTGAATCCTTTGATTACTAGCGCCCTGTCTCACCAACAGAGGGGGTCCCACAGGAATAAGGAATAACATAGACACCTTTCATGTCTTTGGGGTCAATAGGGTCTTTTACCAATCTAAGGTAGAGGGAACATTATGCCTCCTAAGGATCCTCGCAATCTAATCAGTGGTCCCTTAGATGAAAGGGAGATGAACCCCTAACACCTGATCCTTAGGGTCTTTCTTAACCCTAGGACCTTTGCTGGCTTTTAGGAAAGCTTTTAGACCTTGGTGCCTACTATAACCATTATTAACAAAAACGTTAAGAAAATGGGCTTTCTCTTTATCAAGGATCTTTTCATCAGATATCCTTGTTTAAACGCGTCGACAAATGAATGATGATGTGATTTTCGCCGAACCCCCTCTCATAAACTTGTTATGGATCACAGAAGCATAAATTCAACAATTACATCTTATGGACTTGTCAATTGAACGGAATATTTTTTCCCCCTGGTCTCGTTTCCCCCACACTTTTACAATGTGCCTCATTTGAAAATCGTCGCAATGCACGGACCTTCAGGGTCCAAGGTGATGTCATCTAGACATCATGTCCAAAAATTTATGGGGTTATGTCATCACCTCAATCCCTCGATACATATTTTCGTGACGTCAACTATTGTTGATTTCTCTATATCTTGTGCCCATATCCTGAGCCATTTATAATGGAGCTCTTTTCAAACTTTCTGAGGTAAGATCATTGGGGTTATGTTTCCTGTGGGGTATTCAATGCTATCTCTCCTAAGCTTTGCACCAATCAGAAAACATCTGAGATTATGTGTATGTCCATTGTGTCTGCCACTTGTAATTATTTGTGATGTGTCACCTATTTTCGACACATTTGACCACCCAAAAATTCCAAATCTACATGCCACGTGTTGCGTAACTTTTAAAACTTCAAGTTGCAATAGATACCGCCAAGGAGATAGTGTAAGTTTAATTTGTCAAGTGGGGTCCCATGTTCGCCAACATCCACCAATCACCACTTAAATCCAGCCACATCCCCCCACTATTATGTCACCCCGGGGGTTTGGACTTGTGTTTCAAAGGAAAACATTGGGGAAAATCCATCGAGGTTGTGTGTCCCAGGGTGGGACCCGTGTTATACCACTTGAGCTTTGAAACATGCCTATCCTATTTTTCCAACTCAATGTCATGGTTGTCATGCCAATATTTGGTGACTTTTCCAAGTTTATAGATCACCAAGTTTGCCACCAAAGTTAGGTTTGCAGCCTTTGAACCTTTAACCTCTGAGCTTTGACCTATAATAACTTTTGATCTAGGAATCCTTTTTTAAACTTTATGATACCCTTGGAAAACCCTTTTTGAGCACTATCTAACTATTCCTTTTCTAAGTACATGTGATATGATCTTCTATATTGAAAGTGGCTCCAACTTCTCTACTCAAAACAAACTTATTCACCAATTTGTTGGGAAACATCTGATCTTTATCACTCCTTTGACATGCTTGTCAATCCACAATAACAACACGTTCTAACAGTCTCCATGATACTACCTTTGACATCAATGACATCATATTCCAAACATTCACAATGAGCTTAGTCATCCAATGAGAACACCTTTGACATCAACACCTTTCATATAAACACCTTTGACATCAACACCTTTGACATCAATTCCTTTGCCAACCATGCCTTTGACATCAATGAAAACATTTTCTAATAACCTCCCTCTTTGTCATGAATGACAACACCAAAAACATTACTACTAAATGAGAGAGTTTCATTGATGGCAAAAGTTGATTTGAGCATTTCCAGGTTTGGTCTCATCATTTCACCTAGTATCCCTCCTTTCTTATTCACCGATGCAATTTTTTGTGCTTTCTCTCCCCTTTGATATCAAAGGAAAAGGGCAAAATATTTAACCAACAAGTATTTGGTCAAGTCTAGCATATATGTAACCTTGTGAATTTATGCCATGCACCTATCTTTCTCCTTTTATTTACTTGAAAAACTGCATTTTACTAGTCAAATCAACACATCAATGGCAAAGGTACTCCCCCTACAGCTAATCCCCCCCTATCATTTTGATTATGCAGACCTGTCATCTTCTTCATATGTTGAATATTTCAAGTATACATGATATGAAAAACTGCATTATGGCATGTGGAGAATATTTCATTGAGAGAAAAGTGAGCAATCACTTCCAATATCTATTATAGACATTCAACCACCTCCTACTAGGATATTTTAAGACATCGGCAACATGTGTATCAATGATCCAAAAGAACATTCATGATTGTTGGTCTAATTCCCAGCCAGTCTTACATTCATAACTGTGTTTCTATGCTTTTGGACTCATGGACATGACCTCTAACTCAACATCAATCTATCCCATGCATGACTGACACCATCAACTTGCCAACTGATAAACAACAAAGTACACCGCTTAAAAGTGCTTAGATGACAAAAAAAATACAGGGAATTACATTGATCCATGCCTAGACCAAATAATGCATAGCTAATACAAGGCTTCTCAACCTACCAAACCAAGTAGTATGCATGAACATACGTGGTTTATTTAACAACTCTCCACCCATGAGTTCAACAATACAAATTTTGCTACAAACCCTAGCAGTAAAACACAACTTATACTTCACTTTGAAAAACATCTAATGGCCACATACTCTACACCATAAGGATCAACAACATCATTAATGACCTTGACTCTATAACACATATATCTAGTTTGTCCCATTTGTTGATATCTTTGATACAAATTGTTAATTTGGTATTCTCCTGCTGTGATCATGCTCCTCCTTTGGCATTAATAATATCAAACTAATTATTATATGATATTCTCACCAATGTTTGTTTTCTTCACAAATATGTTACCGATTGTTAATGAAATTGTTTGGAAGCAACACAACAATCATACAACTCATCATACCTGCCACATAAACTATGATCAAACGAGCAACATTAATATATAGCAACAACACCAACAACCTCGTCTACCACACTTGTTCTTAGCAGCAACATATTTTGAATCAACATATGGTCGTATGATTACAGAACAGTAGAACACCAGCAAACAAAAAGAAATAGTATTCCCTTAATCATGCTAATGTAGTACTTCAGTATATCTTCTTCTTCTCCTTCCATTTGATATTTCTATATTCACCTGAAGTTGTCCTCTTCTTTTCAATGAAGAGGGATAAAGGATCTACTCCCCTTGAGTATATTGTCTCCCTTTTTCACCCACACCTTGGTATGTTGAGTTTTGATAGGAATTTCATGATCTTTTGATAACCTACTCTAGACTCATTTTCTTTCTTGTTTGAGTGACTTTTTTCCATACTTTGAGCATATCCTTTTCTTACTAATTAAAGCTAATGTGCATATATGCTTTAGTTATCCTTTCTTAGTGTTTGTGCTTGTCTTTTGCAATGGAGAACTAACAAAGTTGTAGCTCCTTGCATCTAATTGAGTTCATTATTTGTTGCACCTAATGCTAGAGAGATCAATCACAAGAATATCGGCAACAATTAGGTTGATATTCTTCTAAGAGGCAAATATCTATTGACTTATTGGTTCATTTGGCCTATTGCTCTTATTACTGCTATCAAATTGTCTCTTTTGTATCTCAACATGATCCATGCCTCTGCTTTCCTTAGTTTTAGAAAGAAGTCTATTCTTCCCAAATTTTCATGAAGTTGTATAGTGCCCATAATTTCCATGAGGTATAATGTCTTGCTTCACCATAATTAAAACACCTTAGGGGTTGTTGACCTTTGTCTTTATTGCTGGCAGATTGGTCGTCCTTTTGTTTTTGCACTAATTTCTCTGATTGCAAAATGTTGTTGGGTCTTCCTTTAACAAATCTTATGGGTCCCTTTAAATTAAGAGTTGTTGCTAAATCACCTTTACAATCCAAACTTGTCTTATCCTGAGGGGGGATTTGACTACTTCAAATCTCATTTAAGACGTCATAATTCATTTCATGCTTCTGATATTGAAACAATTGGTCTTTCAATGCAATATTCTCATCTTCTCGTTTCTGAATTGTGGCTTTATGCTTCTTAAGTTCCTCAAAATCTAATATGAGCTACCTTCTGAAATATATCTTTTCATATATATCTTCTAATACATTAGGAGAGATACTAGATTCACAACTAGTATTTATTTCACTTTCAACTTCTTCAATAGCTTGTTCCCTTTCTCAGTCTAAGGATTCTACTATAGAAACATAAGATATTTTATCTTCCTCTGTACCATATGTGCACCCATTATATTTTAGAGAAGTATCTAGATAGGATATCGGTATTAAAGTAGGTCCTTCCTTATTACTACTAGATGAACAACTAGCTCTTTCATCATAAATTACTTGTGAACATCTAGATGATAGATGCCATATTCCTTTACAATAGCAATAAAATGACAATTTACTTGTAGATTACATCTCCTTTGAAACCTTTGAGTGTTGATCAACAACTTGGCCTTTTGTTACTGGTGAATCACCTTCTTATTCTGATTCATAATCTTCAATACTCTTTGAATATTTGTATGCTCCATTCTTCATAGAAGGCCTCTTGATATCACATGCAACTTGAGTTTATTTATCATATATGGACTCGAACACATTCCATATCTCATTTGTAGTCTCACAACAAATTACTTTTTCAAGATCTAACTTGGACAATCCTTTCAATATTTCCTACTTAGCTTGTTTATTAAACTCATTTTTTTTATTCCATTCTCTATAAACAACCATATATCAAAGTCAAGATTTTGTAATTAAATTTCAATTCTTACCTTCCAAGTTGTATAATTTGACCCATTCAAAAATGGAACTCCATCTGGGGTAATCATATCATGGTTTTCCATGATCCTTGATCTTCCTTCCAACTATTAGATTGATCTTGAAGGAACTTGGTGCTTTGATACGAATTATTAGAAACTTGGACACTACTCAAAGGGGGGATGAATCAGTAGTGTGGCCAAACTATAAAAATATTGAAAAAATAAACTTTTCAATCTATTTGAGAACCATTCATGCAAGCATCATCATAAATCAAGATGTAAAACAAGAATTATCATTAACATGCACATATGCACCATGAAAAGACACCAATATTCATCTTTATTCCTTTTGAAAAGAAAAGCTACAACTTTCTCTTACATCACCGCCTGTAAGCTCCTACTTAAAGGTTTCTCACGCTTCCACCTAAAGGAAGCTACCACTCCCAAATTTATTAGCTACCATTGAAAAGAGATACTACCCTTGATTTATCAGCTACGACTGAAAGGAGCTACTACCCTTGTTTTAGTAACTACCACTAAAAGGAGATCCAACGCCTGATTGTTTACCAACCACTGTTGGATGGAGCTACAACCCTTTAAATGCAAGCTCCAACATGTTGGCCATGTTGATCCATCTTTCATACTATTTTCAAACACATACCAATAAGGCATTCCTTCTACAAACATAATTTTCGTTCTCTCTTAACACGCACCGATTACCTATCTCTACACCTCTACCACCATAAAAGCACCTTTAGTAAATACTATTCATTGAGTTATGACCTTTGTTGAAGACACACCAAAAACACCATCATCATCAATATCACTAATGCATTCTTTGCATTCTTTGCATTCTTAAACACCTTTCTGACACTAAATCTGATACATTCACACTCTAATGCATCTTTGATTCACCCCTAATGCATACTATAATATGCATATTGTTGCACCAAAAACTGCTAACTTGGTTGTTCAATTCTGTTTATAAAGAATAAGAGCTTATATTTTTAGAATTTGCCTTTTAGCTAAACTTTAGCTCAAATCATGCATGATATTTTATTCTTCACTTATGTTTTACTTCTCTCAAGTCCTCTTCATGTATTCATGTTGTCTTCAATATTTTATTTATTTTTCTAGTCTCAAACTCTGAGTTAATCTACTTATTTTCACTATTTTTGAATTCTACAGGGTTTAGCAGTGGCTTTATCTACAGTTATAAATCTAGTGAACTGCGCCACCAAATATATCCATGTTGCCAATTTTGTTTCCAACTCATTCATGCACGGTATCCATTATTTTAGCACACTTTTATTTTAGTGCTATAACAATAAATATGGCCCATTATGAAGTTGTCAACTCATTCATGTTAGGCCCTCGCCCTTTTGTTAAATCTTGAAGCACCAAGCGCTTACACCTTTTACTCAAGACTGTAGATATGTCATAGACCCGAGGGCTTATCCACATGCATCAAACCTTTTATGCCCTTCGTCACTTTACACCACAAAACCTTTTCATATATAGGCCTTGGCGCGCCTTCCAACATCTGACAAACTTGTCAATTGACAAGAATATTTCTATCCCTCGGTCCCGTTTACCTAGAACTTTTCCAGTGTCCCTCCTTTCATAATTTTCGAGGTGCTTGGACCTTCGGGTCCGGGGTGATGTCATCCATACATCACATCCAAAAACTTTCAGGGTTACACCATCCCTCGAGATATACTTTTGTGTTGTCAACTTTCATCGATTTCTCCATCTCCCGAGCCTGTCTCCCGAGCCATTTGCAATGGAGCTCTTTACAAACTCGCCAAGGTAAAAGAACAATGCTTACATGTTCTCTAGGTTCCACCACATTATCTCTCCTAATCTTTGTGCTAATAAAAAAACTCAAGATTACATGTATGTCCATTGTGTCTACCATCTATACTTCTCTTCCACATGTCACTTGTTTTCGGCACACTTAGCCACCTAAAAATGCCAAATATGCATTCCACATTGCATCATCCTAGAGTGTCACATGTTCCAAGACTTTCAAATGTTGATGTCATCATACCACTGTGTCTCCACATGTGCCAATCAACCAATTAAATTGTGTCATTTATCCTCTTGTGATTTTTCCATGTTGTCAAGGGTATGGCAGAACAGGGGTCTTGGACTTTGGTGTTTTGGAAATTATTCATTATAAAATTTTAGGATGAGACGGGAAGTTTGGCTACTGTATATAGGAATTTTCCTAATTCCCTGATCCTATCTCCACATATATAAAACTTTGAATTGCAATGGACACCAACGATGTGATAGAATTGAGGTGATGTGTCAAATCGGGTCCCCCGCTTGCTAAATTCCACCAATCACCTATTGGATCTGGCCACATCCTCTTGCTGGTGTGTCACATTAAAGGTTTTGGACTTGTGCTTAAAGGGAAAACTCCTTGGAAAAACCATTAGGTTTATGTGTCCCAGGGTGGGACCCATGTTATACCTCCTAAGCTTTGAAACGTGCCTATCCCATGCTGCCAATTGTGTGCCTAATGCTAATTGTATGCCACATTGGTCCCGCCAATATTTGGTTACTCTACCAGGTTTTAAGATCGCCAAGTTTTCCACCAAAGTTAGGTATGTAGCCTTTGACTTTTTAATCCTTGAGCTTTGACCTATAATAAGTTTTGATCCCTGAAGCCTTTTTCAGACTTCAGCATACCATTGGAAATATCTTTCCAAGCATTATCAAACTATTCTTTTTCCAAGTACATCTATTATGATCTTTTGTACTGAATATGGCTCCAAAGTATCTTCTCAAAACACAATTGTCCACTGATCTGCTATGAAAATTTTGAGCTTTGCAACTTCTTTGAAAATTGACATGCTTGTCAATCCACAATAACAACACTTTCTAACAATCTCCATTATACTACCTTTGACATCAATGACAACACCTTTGATATCAACATTGTTGACACCAACACATTTGACATCAACATCTTTGACCGCAATTCCTTTGAGTCAATGACAACACTTTCTAAAACCATCTCTAATTTTCAAGGAGAAATCTGGAAAATGGAGGGCAAATAGATCCTAAACGGGATTATGGTGGCCCATGAACCAATTCACTCTTTAAAGAAACTCAAAAAGCTATATATTGTTATTAAGATAAAATTCTCTAAGGCCTTTGACAAGCTAATCTTGTCCTATCTCTATCACGTCCTCAAAGCCTTTGGCTTTTCTAAGACTTGGGCATCCTGGGTTTTTACATTGTTCTCCTCACCTTTCTTCTCATATCTAATCAATGGCTCTCCTTCTCGCATTTTCAATGCCTCGTGTGGTATTAAACATGGACATCCACTCTCTCCCCTCCTCTTTGTCCTGACAATAGAGAGAATGGAGCACTACCTCAAATATGAAGTGCTACAAGGGAGGATCAAAGGAATAAATCTTACTAGCTCCATGGACCCCATATCCCACTAGCAGTTTGTTGATGACACAATGCTCATGGGTCAACCTATAGTACATGATACTTGAGCTCTCAAGTGGATTCTTAAATACTTCCTGACATCCTCAAGTATCTCGGTTAACCATGCTAAGTCTCAAGTGTTCTTCTTCTATACCCATCTTAGCATCTAAGTCCATTTAACACGCCTTCTTGCCTTTCAAAGAGCCAACTTTCTTGTCAATTATCTTAGAGAAACACTTATGGATAATTCAAAGAATTCCCTCTTATAGTGAGATCTCTTAGACAAGCTCACCTATCGACTTGAGAATTGGACCTTTAGAGCATTAGATATAGTTGGTCGCTCAGTTCTTCTCCAATCAATCTTGTAGGCTTTTCCAATCTACCGTATTTCTATTATGGATTCCCTTAAGGGAGTTTTGCAATCCATACACAACATATATAGATCCTTTCTTTGGGGTGAGGCCTCTCAAGAATGCAAATGGGCTTTGGTAGCATAGGAGGAAGTTTTCCTTCCCCAATCTTCTAGAGGATTGGGGCTTAGGGATCTTGAACAACTAAGTATGGCAATGGGATACAAAATGTGGTGGATGTGGATCCATGGGGGAGAAGACTTATTGAAAAGCATATGGAATCACAAATACTAAATTGGAAAAAAATCTAATCTCCAAATTCTTCCCTAAAAGTAACATCGTGGGCTCCTCAATCTGGAACTTAGTCGATTAAAGCAAATAACTAGTCCAAAGGCATGCTCTTTGGGAAGTTCATAAGGAGCAATCACCAGGTTCTGGAGAAAATCTTGGCAACAACTACATGCTCTTGATATCCTTCTAAACTACCAACAGCTAATGGCTTTGTTTCAAAGTCATGGAATAAACCAATTAGCTCACTTTTGGAAACAAGCAACAACATGCTCGGCCAGCTCAACTTGGAGAACTTGGAAAGATGGCGACAATTGGGATTTTGACATTCTCAATGATGAATGGTCCACACTTGAAACAATTTTGAGCTGAAGAAAGATTCATATTCTACAAGGGGCAGATAAATTAAAATGGGGACACGCTCTAGTCGGTGTCTTCATTGTTAAAGAATTGTATTCTCTATTTATCGCAAACGCTCTTCCTCACAATAATCTAATCTAGAATCACATTTGGGGCACCAATCTCTAGCCTAAAATCACGCACTTTCTTTGGATGTTGGTAAGAGGGAGCACTTTGACTAGGGATCGCATTCAAAGGAGAGGTTTTGAAGGTCCCTCCCTATGTTTCATGTGTAAAAATCAATAGGACAACTCCTCGCATCTCTTCAATGATTGAGTTTACATTGATTATCTCTGGACCATCTTAGCCTCTATTTTCCACCAATCATATGCACATCCACATGTAGATATAAGTGATACAATTAACTTGTGGAGGAAAGGTGCCTTCCAATATCTGGTCCTAAACAAAGCATTGGATTTGGCTCTTATCTTCCTTTTATGGTCTCTTTGGAAAGAGTGAAATAATCACATCTTTAAAGGCATGTCCCTCTTCCCTTAAGAAATCTAGAACAACATTGTCAAGAACATCAAATAAATGGTTATTTCCTCTTCTTGGTGTCGAGAGGACCAATCTACTCCTTTGGAGGAATCAACCATCCTCACTGCCCTTTCTCTCGCATCCATGACCTTATCGAAAAGTGGGGCAGCTATGGGAGGAAATTCCCATACTAACCCTAAGTCCTCAAGAGAAACACCTTAAGCCTCGAAGAAGACTTATTTATATTGGTCATAAGGAAAATTTAATTGGACTAAAGTGAAATATTATTATTCTTAATTTGATAAAGAAATCATCTGGAAATTATATTTAATTATGAACGATCTCAAATTCGAATTTCCCTCCAAACATTTTTAAGTCGACTTGAATTCCCTTGGCTACCACTAGAACTTGGAAAAGGCTATAAAAGAATATTAAATTCTTCTCTCCAGTGAGGGATATGCCTTCCTATGAATTGAAGACTTCTTTGTGGCATTTGGTTCACATTAATTCTGATGAGGCTCACATATGTTTGCTTAGGCTCGTTCATATTTTGTGTGGAAGGTTGTGTGGATTTTTGACTCGTTCATATACTCTGTGAGGACCGCATTAAATTTCCATGATGGATTGCTTTCATTAATGTGGCCTCACTTCACAGTATCATCAATATCATTTCTCCTCTCTATGTCTCAGCTCGTGACTTATATTCAATCTCCAAGGGTTTGCATTCTTTACAAAAGCGTGTATTATTGGCGGTATATTCTAATGGTTTATTTTCTATGAGGCATTGCTTATGCTCTTGGGGTCACACTTGCAGTCTTTGCTTATACTCTCATACTCAGTATGCTCTCATAGGTTTCTATGAGGCATCATTAATGCTCCTGGGCTCGCACTTGCAGTCAGTTCTTTGTAATGGTCCATTGCAGAGGCTTAATATGACTTGTATTCATCGCATGGGCATCGTAGAGGTTTATTATATATTCACAGAGGTTTTTACATTCATTGCAGAGCAACGAAATGGTAGAATCTTATTATATATTCACGTAGGTTTTTGCATTCATTGTAGAGAAATGAAATGATAGAAGTTTATTATATATTTGCAGAGGTTTTGCATTCATCACAGAACATCGTAGAGGCTTAATTTATATTCGCAAAGGCTTAATATGACTTGTATTCATCACATAACATCGTAGAGGCTTATTATATATATCCTCATAGGTTCAGCATGACTTGCATTCATCACAAAAGACCGTAAAGACTTAATATATATTCGTAGAGGTTCAATTTTCATCACAAAAGGATCGTAAAAGCATCTTGTATATTTGCAGAAGGCGCTCATTGGTATGTTGTCTGTATGTAGATCATATAAGATTATATGGCTTGTTATCTCCCTAT
Organism: Pinus taeda; assembly: GCA_000404065.3. Lineage (NCBI taxonomy): Eukaryota > Viridiplantae > Streptophyta > Pinopsida > Pinales > Pinaceae > Pinus > Pinus taeda. Next base: position 5,937 of record APFE030016365.1, on the reverse strand, counting down.
TACAATAGCATGTTATCTATGTGATGTGAATTGCTTTACAATGTATTGGCATAGCTGCTATACCCCGTGACATCTTTACAAAGACATGATAAATAAATTCTTACAGTGATCTTTGATATGGCTTAATGGCCCTAGGATTGAGAATGACCATATTCTTGATGGCATTATATTTTGATGTATGTTACCTCGATATAAATTGGTAATCGTGATACATGATGAATCGAACCATAATGACTGTCATTTTCTCTACGTGATGTGCTCGTGTGAGAAACGATGGTACAATTTTTACTCTTGTGATTCATATGCTTATGTTCTTCTATATTACATATGGCAAAGTTCTACTATGATACATTCAAATATGTATTAGATAAATGGGTCAAATTTATTCAATGATTTAGGTGACAATGAATATGCAGGTAGTGTTCTTGGACAAGGGATCTTACCTCTATGACAAATGATGACCATGATCAATGTTGATGTTTATTATGATGCCACTCCAAACAATGATGTGAAAAAGACTCTTTATTGATGTATTTTAGTTGAACAATTGATGAATATTTATTAAATAGAAGAATAATTGGTTGGGTTTTTGCCTTGTGGGGTTTTTCCCTAGTCTCTTACCTAAATCTCGATGTCCCCTTTGTGCATGTTTTTCTTTTGTTGTTCTTTTATGTTTTATTGCAATATTAATATTATTGTTCTTTCTACATAATTGCTAATGATATTAAGATGTTATGGGGTGAATGTGATATGTTAAATGATGTAAAAGGTTTAAAATGCAATTATCTATAGCAAAGAACAATATATCCCTAAAAACCTGCCCCCTCGGCCCTTCTCCCCCTCGCTCTTTCCTAAAATTCAACTTTGGTGGCCTGTCCAAAGGAAACCCTGGTTCGGTAGGCTATGGCAGCATTTTCCAGAGATCATCTTGGCTCCCCCCTTTTCATTATAGCTAGATCAATGGGAATCATCAACCATAATGATGTTGAATTCTTTGCTCTAGTAAAAAGTTTGGAGGAGGCTCATTCTCGAGGCTTCAACAAAATTGTGGTTGAAAGGGGTTCAAAACTAGTTATCATCGCTCTCAAAAAACTTCTAAATGGTTCACAAACTGACAAGATATCTTCTAGTTAGAGGTTGGAGCACTGTATAATCAAGAATGTGTAAATCATTCCCTCTGTCCGGTTATCTTGCCTCAACATGTCAAGCGCACAGGCAATAAGACATTCAACTTTCTCACTAATCTAGGATGCTCTGACCCCTCTATCAGTCTAGTTTCTCCCTAGAGTTCAGCTCTTACACCAGGACCCGCAAATGGATGCCAACGCTTGATCATGTTGGACATAGTAGTTTTATTCATGCCTCAACTAGCTCTTCAATATTTTCCCATAATTGGGATGACAACGGAATTAAACAGTGAATATATGCGGCAGAGGCTGACCATATGGCCACCTATCAAGGATCTAATGCACATTAACTCAAAAATGCAGTAGAGGAGGACATTCTCATCACATACCGATGCCTAGTCAATGTCCAAAGCAAACTTATTTTGATGTATTGTAGCTCAGTTTTGCTCACCCTGGGTATTCTTTTGGATAAAGTCTATTTATTTCCGCTTATGGTTTGGTTTCCCTAGTGGTAGACCATAGTAGATTTCTCAATGATGTAAAATAAATTTTGATTAATGTAATGTTTATATATCTTACAAAAAAAAATTTAACTTAGTTGAAATTAAAATATTATATACATGCCCCCTTATATTTGAAAATAGAAATATCTCTCTCTCTATTTGTCTATTTATCTCTCTATTTGTTTCTATTTTTGTGTGTGTGTTTTACATATCAACTTCATATTAAATATTGAAGGAATTACAAATCTCCCTTATAGTTTGAATTAGGAAGTATCTATTACCGGAATTAGAACTTTCTCTCTTTTTATCTCTCTATATATTTGATGTTAAAATCTATTTTTTTTCCCACAGGGTGTGGCTTAATTGGCGATCACCTTGTTTTGAAGTAATATGTAAAGCATGAGATTCAAATTTCAAATCCCTGTGGGATAAACCAACAACAACATCAAGAAAACTATTTTTTTTAATAAGGTCGGTTATCTTGTATTCATTCTAAAAAAATTAATGGCTAGAAGCCTTGATACATAGTTTCATATTGATTGAGAGTTGACTCTAATGTTAGAGAACCATGTCTACATTTTCTTGCTATTACATAGTGTAAGCTAGATCATGTGGTTCCTATTGCACTATCTTTATAGATTCTTACATATTGTTGCAAAAAAAGATTAAATTTGCACTTCATTAAGCATTGCTTCAAAAATAACGAATTTTTGGTGCATCTTGATGAAGGCACTTATCTGAGCCTTGTTGATCCTAGTTAATGTAGCATTCTTTAGCAGTTGTTTGATTATCATTGTGGTTGTTTGATCCTGAATTCTTAGTTTTCTTCCTTTCCTGGACTAAAATGTGAAACTCTATCATACCAATGCATCCATGATGTGCATTCATAACTTCTTGCAGGGCAGACAAAGCCTTCTCAATGTGAAGGAATCTTTGATATTTTTATTGAGTGCTTCTCTACATGAAGCTGCTCCAACATGCAGATAATTGATCTTTGCCTGACATTTTTTATTCCATTGCTTTTGAAAGTTTTTTACTTACTCCAACTCATCTTTGATGGAGGCACAATGGTTGCAGGAAGAGTTGGCATCCATGGCATTATAAATAGTAAGGAATGGAGGGGCACAGGGGAGTATGGGAATAGCATTGAGTGGGAAAGTGATAGACAAATGCTTAACAATGGTTGTATTTAAAGAGTTACATGCACATGTGGATGAGTCTACCTGGGGATAGTATGTTTTGCATCCAATCAGATGAGTTGCTATGTATAAGACTCTATGGATGCTCTTGATGATTTTTTGGATGTCAAAGAGATTATGAGTGCCATCGAATTTGGGGGAGTCTATCTCAACTTCAAAAGAAAGTGTGATTTGCTTCACGGGATGCATGTGATTTGCATACATGATTAGGGTATATGCAGAATGCGTACCTCATTGTTGACTTTAACTTCTCCTTGGGGTCGGTGGTAGGCTTGATTTGCTTCGTCATCTACTTCAACGTTTTTTTTCTTTGAGGAGGTAGAAGAAAGTTGTGTCCCCAAGATATGTAAGGTGATGTCGAGTGTGAGTTACAATTTGACTTAGATCTATATTTTTAGGCCTGGTTCCTTTGACCATCTGATGAATGAGGATAGATGAATCACATAGCACAATGGGATTTCTTATACAAAGATCTCGAAGAGTTATAATTCTATAATGTCCCAAATTGAAATAAATTTGGAACAACTCGAATTTAAACTCAGAAAATCTCCAGATAAAATTTCTATTCATAAACAGAAGATTGCCATGTAAAATAGAACATATAAGATGCATGTAATTCTATAACACGAAAAGCATAAACAATCTCATCTTTAATATAATATATGAACTGGGGTTTTACATGCTAGAATAACAAAATAGCTGAGATAGTTGGCCTCAACAGATCTACAATAATGCCACAATGGGCCACCCAAAGCACACTAAAAATAAAATAACTGCAACCTGTGAACCCTAAATGGATCCACCAAGGGAAGATGGGTGCTCGCCCAATCTCTCTAAATCACCCGAGGGTTTTTGTCTTGGGGCTACCAATGGAGTAGAGAACCAGGTTCTCAACTTCTCATACAAGAAATAATACTCAATCCAAGATGTCCTCCAATGGCCTCCTCCTCTTTTATAGATCTGATGGACCCCTCTAGAATCTTCAATTTTATTATTATTTTAATCATGGAGCACTTTTCCCTCTTTTATTTTAATTAAAATATTCTTTTTAATGCGGGAAAAGGGTAAATCAGCTACCATGTCTCCTCAGGTCACTGAAACTCCCATACAAAAGTCCCATCATGTAGATCTTCTCGTTCCGGTTCCAACGAGATATTACACTGAGGTGTTCTACCAATTAATCTCCCCATAATGCCAATTCGAGCATAATTAATTAAGTTATGCCCAATAATAATGTTGATTTTTGAAAGTTGTTGGAATGCAACAGGATGAAAGGCAAATTGTGCTGGTGATGGAATATTCCAAGCGAATGCCATCAAATCCCTTAAAAACTCCACAAAACTCCATCGGGACCCCTGATGACATAAACCTGCTCCACTGACCTAGCCATCCCTATCCTGGAAATCCACCCTGGTTGTACTATGAAGAAGAATAAAAATGGGGACATGAAAAATTCCCAAGAGGAGCTTTTAGGCTTCAGCTCTATTGTTGTTATGAAACCAACTCACAAAAAGATAGAAAAGATAGATCAACGCCTTAGAATTCAGCCTCTTAGAGGGGGCAACCTCATTTACATTACACAAATGAATGATCCTTGATGATTCAAATGACAAACTCCTTTCTATATATAGGATGTCTAAAGGAGTCACAATATAACCCAACTACCTAACATAATAATATAAAGGCACAAAAATAACAATAGAGGTTCATGGGCACAATAAAACAATATGGACAATAGGGGCACAACAATATTAATAAGGGATACAACTACAATAGTAATGGGGTAATCACTAGTATTATAGGGATCTAACACGCCCCTCTCCTTCAAAAAAGTGTTGTCCTCAACGCTTGAGTAGTTCTGGATGCTTCTATATAAAATTCTCATCCTCATCCTCCCATGTGGAATCTTCAGTGGATGAGTTCTTCCACTTGATGAGATACTCTGAAATTGATCAATTTCGTAGCTGTGAGTTCTTGTTTTTGTGACTGCTTCCAGTTCTAATATAATTTTTCCTTCCTCGTCAAGTTCTGGCAATATTGTTTGAATTGGGAGCTTGTCGCCTATAACCTTCTTTAAACATGAAACATGGAAAACTGGGTGCACTCGACAAGCTGCAGGAAGCTCCAATTTGTATGCCATAGTACCAATCTTTTGCAACACCTTGTACGGACCATAATACTTTGGTGATAATTTATTATCCTTCTTAGCTTGCTTGAGGGACATTTGCTTATATGGTTGTAGCTGTAGAAATACAGAATCACCTACAACAAAACTTCTTTCGCTGTGATGTTGATCTACCTATTGTTTCATTCTATTCTTTGCCAACACGAGGTTATCCTTTAAGAGTTGGAGGACTAGTTGTTGATGTTCGATGTGATGTTCCACTGCTTGAACCTTAGAATTTTCTCTTAAATATGATGTGATGGATGGTGGTTCATATCCATAAAGTGCCATAAATGGGGTCATTTTTGTTGCTGTATGGAAGGAAGTGTTATACCACCATTCAGCCAGAGGCAACCATTTGACCCATTGTGTCTGTTTATCAGATACAAAGCAACGAAGATATCCTTCCAAACATTTGTTTACTATCTCAGTTTGCCCATCAGATTGAGGATGATAAGATGAGCTTTGAGCTAACTCAGTACCAAGACAAGAAAATAATTCTATCCAAAAATTTCCAGTGAAAATGGGATCTCTATCACTTACAATAATCTTTGGGTTTCCATGTAGCTTTTGAATTGTTTCCATAAATGTAGTAGAAATTGTACTGCTTTAAATGGATGTGATAATGCACGAAAGTGTGCATACTTGGTAAGTCTGTCAACTACCACCATGATGACACTCTTACCCTCAGACCTGGGTAAACTTGTGATAAAAATCCATTGAAACCTCCTCCCAACGTTCGCTTGGAATGGATAAAGGTTGTAATAGACCTGGTGCCTTAATTGTTTCAACTTTATTTTGTTGGCAAACCAAACATTCTGCCACAAACGTTTGAATATCTGATTTGAGGCCATCCCAAAAAATTATTTCTTAACCCTGTGGTAAGTTTTTAAAAATCGTGAGTGCCCTCCTAAGGGAGAAGTGTGCAATTCCATAAGAATCTT